>JAVJIF010014755.1:0-135575 GCA_038442645.1 Agave tequilana
GCCGTTGCTGTGTTGCAGGCTTGGCGGTCGACCGGTCCGGTCGACCGCCAGCCTAGCTGGATATAGCCGTTGCTCCCGTCGACCGGTCCGGTCGACCGACCAAAAAGGAGGAAACACAGTTTCCTTCTTCCGGTCGACCGGTCCGGTCGACCGAAATTTCCCGAGAGCAGAAGGCTCTCTGTCGGTCGACCGGTCCCGTCGACCGAACGAATGCACAAACAGTGCATGTCCAGGCACAACGCCGGTCGACCGGGCCGGTCGACCGATGTTGCCTGAGGCTGAAAACTGGGCTGTTTTGAAGAGGGAATTTTTGTGAAAACATTTTGAAAATACCTATAGCTAAGTATTATGCAGAAAATATTTTATATACATGTTTTAAACAAGTTTTTCAAGATATAAAGCTTGGTACATGTATATAAACTAAGGCATAAACTAAAGCTTTGGTACATGTTTTTAAACAAGTTTTTCAAAACATAGGAAATACATGAAACAAGTGTGTGTGCAAATCCTAGAGCCAAATTTCCTATATTCAAACTTTAACATTCTAAACTTACAAACTTGCTAAAAGACTTCAAGGCTATTCTTCAAGGTGGGCTATCTTCACTTGATCTTCAATATTTGCAACTTGAGCCCAAATAGAATTGTCTTGAGTCCAAGAACCTTGTATTTGAGTGAGAGTACTTCTAGTGTGATGATAAACCTGAAACACACTTAAACAACAATTGTTATTAGTACAAATAACTAATATGTTTTTGTAATCATCAAAATACACTAAACAAGGGTGATTGTAACCTTGGGCCAACAATCTCCCCCTTTTTGATGATGACAAAACATATAGTTATTAAACAAATAAGAGAGGAAAAGCTTGGAAAGCTCCCCTCAAACAATGCTATGTATCTATCATGAATATGAAAAACTATGAAATCATACATAAAGCATTTGAAAAAGTCATCACCATAAATTTGTCAAGGAAAACCAAATAATGAACAATTTATTATTTTCAAAAATCTAAGTATATTCAAACTAGTATATTTTTCTCCCAACAATTTTAATCAACTTATATTCTTTTTATATTCTTTTTTCTCCAAACTTATATATTTTTCTCCCCCTTTTTGTCATACATCAAAAAGGGTTAAAACATATCAAAACACAAACATATCAAAACAAAAATATTTTAAGAATCAATCATACATACATTCAACTCACCACAAATAAAGGAAATCTTGCATAATCTAAAGGTTTAGTGAAAATATCGGCAAGTTGAAAATCGGTAGAAACATAGTCAATATCAATATCACCTTTTTCAAAGTGATCTCTAAGAAAATGATACCTAATATCAATGTGCTTGGTTTTACTATGTTGATTAGCATTTTTGGTCATGTGAATTGTACTAGTATTATCACAAAAAATCTTAACATGATCAAAATGTAAATCATAGTCAAGGAGAGTATGTTTCATCCAAAGAACTTGTGCACAACAAGCTCCGGCCGCAACATACTCCGCCTCGGCGGTTGATAGGGCTACCGAATTTGCTTTTTGGAAGACCAAGATACAAGACAATTACCTAAGAATTGACATGTTCCACTTGTGCTCTTCCTATCTACCCTACAACCCGCATAGTCGGCATCCGAAAAACTCTTCATTTCAAATAATCCGGTTTTAGGATACCACAAACCCAATTCAATTGTGCCCTTAAGATACCTAATTATGCGTTTTACCGCTATTAAGTGTGATTCCTTAGGACATGATTGAAAACGTGCACATAAACAAACGGAAAACATGATATCCGGCCTACTAGCCGTCAAATAAAGCAAACTACCAATCATGCTTCTATAAAGTTTAATGTCTACACTTTTACCTTGTTCATCCTTGTCAAGCTTGGTAGTTGTTGCCATGGGAGTTTTTGCTTACTTTTGATCCTTCAAGCCGAATCTTTTGATTAGTTCCTTTGTGTACTTGGCTTGATTGATGAAGATCCCATCCTTCCTTTGCTTGATTTGGAGTCCAAGGAAATAGTTGAGTTCCCCCATCATAGACATTTCAAATTCATCCTTCATGCATGACTCAAAAGCTTTGCAAAGAGATTCATTAGTAGAACCAAAAATAATATCATCTACATAAATTTGCACAATAAGAATATCTTTTTCTACATGTTTTGTAAACAATGTTGTGTCAATTTTACCTTTCTTAAACCATTGGAAATCAAAAATGAAGACAATCTTTCATACCAAGCCCTAGGGGCTTGTTTTAAACCATAAAGAGCTTTGTCTAATTTAAAAACAAAATCCGGATGTGTAGGATCAACAAACCCGGGGGGTTGTTCAACATACACTTCCTCTTCAATAAAACCATTTAGAAAAGCACTTTTAACATCCATTTGAAACAATTTGAAATCTTTATATGAGGCAAATGCTAGTGTCATCCGTATGGCTTCAAGCCGTGCTACGGGTGCAAAGGTTTCTTCAAAATCGATCCCTTCGATTTGAGTGTAACCTTGGGCAACTAACCTAGCCTTGTTTCTAACTACATTACCCGATTCATCCAACTTGTTCTTAAAGATCCACTTAGTACCAATTGTTGGTCTATCGTGGGGCCTAGGAACAAGGTGCCATACTTGGTTGCGCTCAAATTGATTGAGGCTCTTCTTGCATAGCTAGCAACCAATATGAATCGGCCTCGGCCTCGGGACATTTTTGGGTTCAATGTGTGAAATAAATGCAAAGTGGCCACAAAAATCTTGAATTTAGAACGAGTAGTTACCCCTTTTGATACTTCACCTATGACGAGGTCCTTGGGATGATGAGGGTTGAATCTCCAATCCTTAGGTAGTGGTTGAGTAGGCTCCACCTCATTTGTTTGATGTTCATTTCCTTGGGCCTCTTCCACTTTGGCTTCACTTCCATCATCATCCTTTGGCTTGTCTCCCATGGTAGAAGCATCCTCCAAGGTGACTTTCTCCAAGCCTTCATGCAAGGCATCTATTTCTATAACATTCTTAACAAACTTGTTAGATTCCTCAAACTTAACATGAATAGACTCTTCAATAGTCAAAGATGATCTAATGAAAACTCTATAAGCCTTACTAGTGTTTGAGTAACCTACAAAAATAGCCTCATAAGATCTAGCATCAAACTTTCCTAAATTATCTTTTGTGTTTAAAACAAAGCATTTGCAACCAAAAACTTTAAAATAGGAAACATTAGGTTTTCTAGAAAAATACATTTCAAAAGAAGTCTTAGTAGTATTTTTACACAAGAAAACACGATTTGATATGTAGCATGATGTATTAACGGCCTCGGCCCACAAATAATGTGGTAGACTGTATTCACTTAGCATTGTCCTAACCATCTCTTGTAATGTTCTATTTTTCCGTTCAACTACTCCATTTTGTTGTGGAGTTCTAGGACAAGAAAGTTCATGCTTTATTCCATGTTCATCACAAAAAGTGTAAAGGGTTGGTTAATGAATTCACCTCCTCTATCACTTCTTATTCTCAAAATCAAAGAATCTTTTCTTTTTCTACTCTTTTCTAAAAGTTTGGAAATACGAAAATGCTTGGTTTTTATGTTCAAGAAAGAAAACCCATGTAAATCTTGAAAAATCATCAACCAAACATAAGCAAATCTATTCCCACTTAGACTTTTGGTTTGTGTTGGGCCAAATAGATCCATATGGATTAATTCCAAAGGACGTGATGTCATGATATCCTTAATTGACTTGAAAGAAGACTTAGTTTGTTTCCCAAATTGACATGAGTCACAAACTCGGTCCTTTTCAAAATTCAATGAAGGAATACCTTTCACCATTTCCTTTGAATTTAATCTAGAAATATGATCAAAAGAAATATGCCCTAATCTCCTATGCCACAACCAAGAGTCATCATCGAGGGCTTTTAAACAAGTAATATTACAGACATATTTAACATATCAATCATATAAACATTGCTTTCACGAAAACCGGAAAATACACAAACATTGGAAGTTCTATCAATTACTTTACAAGCAACATTGTCAAAAACTACATCAAAACCTTTATCACAAAGTTGACTAACACTCAAGATATTATGCTTGAGGCCATCAACTAAAACCACATTTCAATTAAGGAGAGGTGCCAAGTTTTACATTACCAATACCGATGATTTTACCCTTGGCGTCATCTCCGAAGGTGACGGTGCCACCTTCATGATATCTTGATAGGGTTGCAAAGTTGTTGATGTCCCAAGTCATGTGCCTTGAGCAACCGCTATCAAGATACCACAAACCTCTACGTCGTTGGGCTTTGAAAGTACCTACATCATTTAAAATAATTGTTGACTTTGGTACCCAAACTTTCTTGGGTCCTTGAAAGTTAGTGTTACGAACCCAAAACATTATGATGTGATGCACTTAGTCTATCATAACAAAAATTTGCTAAGTGTCCTTTCCGCCCACAATGTGAACATGAGTACACTTTTCTATACATGAATGCATGATGTGTATGTGTAGTAGTGTGAGCATGCTTTTGGGGTTTGCCATGTTGTTTAGGTTTGTGTAGCATGAACATGAACATGAGCATGAGCATTTTTCTTTGGGCTTGTTTCTTAGGAAACATAGCCTCAATCCTTTTCTTATCAAATTCACAATTTTTCAAAATAACACTTAATGAGTCTAATCTTTCCCTAAGCATGGAAACTTCATTAGAGTCAATTAGTGGGGCCTTACCCTTGCAAGAAGTCTTATATTTTTCAAAATCATTTTAGTAGTGGTCAAGGTGGAAACTAAATTATCCTTTTCTTTTGTAAGAGTAAAAACTTGATGACTTAAAGATTCATTTTCCTTTTTCATTTTTAAATACTTTTTCTTTAAGAAATCATAGTTTTGTGACAACTCAACAAAAGCTTCTTCTAACTCATCCATATAAAGTTCATCATTATAAGAAGGGAAGAGGTTACCTTGCTTGTGCCTTCATTAGCCATGAAGCACATGTTGGCGGTGTCTATCTCCTCTTCGGATTCGGTCTCCGAATCCCAAGTTGCCTTCATAGCCTTCTTCTTGTATGGCTTCTTTGATGTGGAGGGCTTTGCTTTGTCCGGACACTCCGCAACTATGTGTCCCGGTTTTTGGCAATTGAAGCACACAATCTTCCTTTCTTCTTTGCCTCCTTGCCATCTCCTTCTACCTTGAAACTTTGCCTTGTTGTACATCCTCCGAACATTTTTGACTAGAAGTGAGAGCTCTTCGTCATCTTCTTCTTCATCATCTTCGTCGGAGTGTGATGATTGACACTTGAAGGCAATAGTCTTCTTCTTGGTAAGAGCCATGTCCTCTCTTGTTTTCCTTTCCATCTCATGGGTTTTGAGGTTCCCAATGAGACTTATAAGCTCCATCTCTTCATTGTCGTTGAGTTCCTTCAAGGTTGTTGCTTTAACTTCCCATGAAGGAGGAAGAGCCCGGATGATCTTCCTTACTCTTTGATCATTGTTGATATCTTCACCTAAAGAAGAGAGTCCATTAGTAATCTTGGTAAACCTTGTAAACATATCATCTATGGTTTCATTGTCTTGCATGCTAAATGTTTCATATTGAGACCGAAGAAGGTCAATCTTAGCCTTCTTAACTTGTGAGGTCCCCTCATGAGTGACTATCAAGTGTGACCAAATCTCAAATGCGGATTTGCAATGTATAACCCTAACTATATCATCATCATTTAGGGCTTGTAGAAGTGCATAGTGAGCTTTGGCATTGGCATCGAATTCCTTAGTCTCTATTTCGGACCAAGTGGATTCGCACCCCGGGGGTACACTAAAGGACTTAGTCACGGCCTTTGCAACTCGGCTACCTAGAGATTGCAAAAACACGGTCATCTTAACCTTCCATATGGGAAAGTTAAGTCCATCAAACTTAGGAGGGGTCTTATTCCATCGGCCATTTTTACTATATGAATATGAATGAAATGATTAGCAAATTAGGATCTTCTCTAAGGTTGTTAAACCAAATCCTAGAGTCCAAGCTCTGATACCAATTGAAAAACTCCTAGAGAGGGGGTGAATAGGTGTGAATGCTAATCTAGTGATCTTTTTAAACTTTAATTAAATGAGTGATGCAACGATCTCTCAAAACACGACTAAGAGCCGAATACCCCTTGCGAGGTTCTGAACTCCTTCCTCCCAATTCCCCTTAAATGGGTTAGAGGTGCGTAATGCAACCGTGTTGTATTGAGGTGTGATCGATCAATGCCAAGTATGATGATGAAGATGAAATGCTCACAATGTAAAACAACAAGTATAGCAAGTAAGGTAAACAACACAAGATTCCACAAGTAGAGGGTTAGTTCTCAAGCAATTAATTCAAGGCAATATAAAGCAATAGAAATTAAAAGCAAGAAGAACGCAAAGGCAATCGCAAACAAGATGATTTGTTTCGAGGTTCGAGCACACTTGCTCTAGTCCCCGCCTTCACCTCCGTGAAGGGTTTCCACTATCCACCGAGGATGCCTTTACAATTGGGTCTACCGAAGACCGAGCACCGAGCTCCACCGAGTACAAAGGACCTCTACCGAAGAGGTTGCTCCACAAGAAGGAATTACAAGAACAAAGTGATCACAACTTGATCACTACACTTTTCTCAATTTCTTTTACAAACACTCTCACTTCAATTACAACTTCACTATAGAATGAGTATAGAATTTTTGGCTCTATGAAGTGTGGTGAGAAAACTTCAGTTGTAGAGTGATATAGAGAATCAAACACAACTGAAAAAACAATCTTGAAAGAGTAGGAATTGAAGGCTTAAACAATTTTTCTTTTCTCTTTTGAAAACAACAAAACTTGAGGATTTTTCTAAGTAATGAGCAAGAGAGACTTCTCCTCTATTTATAGGGTTAGAAAATAGGTTAAAAACAATTTCTTTCACCTAATTCAACCTGCAAAAGCTCCCCAACCACTCTCCAAAAATCTGCTAAAACAGAAAAAGAAACAGTTTTTCAGAAAATCCCAAAGAGGAAAGAGCCGTTGCTGTGTTGCAGGCTTGGCGGTCGACCGGTCCGGTCGACCGCCAGCCTAGCTGGATATAGCCGTTGGCTCCCGGTCGACCGGTCCGGTCGACCGACCAAAAAGGAGGAAACACAGTTTCCTTCTTCCGGTCGACCGGTCCGGTCGACCGAAATTTCCCGAGAGCAGAAGGCTCTCTGTCGGTCGACCGGTCCGGTCGACCGACGGACATGCACAAACAGTGCATGTCCAGGCACAACGCCGGTCGACCGGGCCGTCGACCGATGTTGCCTGAGGCTGAAAACTGGGCTGTTTTGAAGAGGGAATTTTTGTGAAAACATTTTGAAAATACCTATAGCTAAGTATTATGCAGAAAATAGTTTATATACATGTTTTAAACAAGTTTTTCAAGATATAAAGCTTTGGTACATGTATATATACTAAGGCATAAACTAAAGCTTTGTACATGTTTTTAAACAAGTTTTTCAAAACATAGGAAATACATGAAACAAGTGTGTGTGCAAATCCTAGAGCCAAATTTCCTATATTCAAACTTTAACATTCTAAACTTACAAACTTGCTAAAAGACTTCAAGGCTATTCTTCAAGGTGGGCTATCTTCACTTGATCTTCAATATTTGCAACTTGAGCCCAAATAGAATTGTCTTGAGTCCAAGAACCTTGTATTTGAGTGAGAGTACTTCTAGTGTGATGATAAACCTGAAACACACTTAAACAACAATTGTTATTAGTACAAATAACTAATATGTTTTGTAATCATCAAAATACACTAAACAAGGGTGATTGTAACCTTGGGCCAACAAAAAGATCTCCCAAAATTCTCAAAATAAAGAATATTATTTTAAGACACATAGTGAAATCAGATTTTAGAAATTTAATCTCATTTTTAAATTAAAAATTCTGAAATCTACCGGTGATACCATCTAATACAAATCCGGTGGAATTTTAATAAATTCAGAAAAATCTTCGAAAATGCATTTAGATAGATAATGAGATTCTAAGAAGTAATACGAAAGCAGATTTTAGAAATTCAGGTCTATTTGTAAATAATAAATCTGAGAATCGATCGGCGACATTGGTCGATACCAGTTTTGAAGATTTTGTAATTTAATTCAAAAAATTCAAAAAATCATGAAAAATCTAAATATTAGAAAATGATATTTGAAATTGAAATTAGTTAATACCAGAAAGGTTAAATCAATCAATACACCAGGACGGGTCCCCTGTTCATACTCGGGTTGATTCTGAAATCAGGAATCTGGATCCAAATACTAAACGGTGATATAAATAATCAAAAAATAAAATTAAATACGAGGGAAATTTGAAAGAATATGATTAGAAAATTAGAATACATATCTGAGTACGTACTCTGAGAATGGGGTGTTACAACATATATTGCATTATCTATTACTATATTTCTATATTTATCTTGTAATAAACTCAGGACTTAATTTGTCTAATTTCTAAATTGTATAGAGTGATTATTAATGGAGGAAGAAAAGATAATACCTAATAAATACTAGTTAAATCAGATTTATAAGGATCTATTTGGTTAGCTTGAAGAATCAAGAAAGGATAGAGGCAAATTCAGAAGTCCAAAGGCAATCTTATCAATATACAGAGGCAAATCCAGAAGTCCAAAAGCAATCTTATCAATATACAAAGGGATATCTAATGGAATGGGATGCATATTAAGAAGATTAGAGATAAGGTACAATCTAACTGAAGTTAAAGGGACAAACAAATATTTATCTTCATCCTTATCTCCAACCATATCAGAAGATCTTTTCTGTTAGGCAAGTGATTTGATCTTTCCTATTGGGCCAGGGATTTGGTCTCATCCTCAAGCGCGCTCTCCCCTCTCCATTTCTCCTATAAATACCACCATATGTAAAAGGTAAAGATCACCACTCCAGCATAAAATTTAGTATAGATTTTTCATTCTAGGTTTTTGTAATCACCTAGAAGAGGGTGAATAGGTGATGAGCTAATCCAATAGTCAATTAAGCAGAATTAAAACTTATTTAATGCAAACTAAAAAACTTCTTAAACTAAACACCAAATACACAAGAGTGTAGCCGAATTCCCCGTGAAGGGCTCTGGACTAACTCCTCAAGATTCCTCTAAATAAGAGTTGATGTGCCGCTTTGGCTCTCTTGTGTACAAGTGTTAGCAAACAATCTCCAAGCATATAATAATGTAAGCACAAATATATATATCTAGCATATAAAGATGAAAGAAATATAAGCATGCAAGATATAAACAAGTAAGAGATAGAGAGAGAGCAATCGCAAACACAGGAGATTTGTTTCGAGGTTCGAGCACACTTGCTCTACGTCCCCGCCTTCAACACTTGAAGGATTTCCACTAAAAACTGATCCCACCGGATCACTCAGTGCCGCAACCCCTACAAGGCGAGTTCACACTTGAACTCCTTGGACTCTCTAGTCCCTTCACTCGTTCCCGCAAGAAACACCGCAAGCTCACTAGCTCGCCGAGGCCGCACCTCAAACAAAGAGTTTACACACGAACTCGAAACACCGCGAACCCGCAAGTCTGCCTCCTCAAAGTACAGATGAAGTCTTTGGTGATCACAACACTTTGATCACCTAAAAACAATCTCACAATAATACTCCTATAGGATGAATATATCAATGGATAGCTCAAGTGTTTGTGAGAAAAACAAGGATTGAAATTGTGGTGAAAAACACAAGAAAATTACTTTTGAAAACTCTTGATTAACTCTCTTTTGAATGGAAGTATTTGGTTCAAATACAAGTGGAGAAAACCTCTTAAAAGAGTAGGAAAAACTAGCTCTAAAAACCACTTAAACTTAGCTAAAACAGCCCCCAAAGCCCCCTTTAAATAGGCTCCAAAAACTAGCCGTTGGGAGCCAGGATGACCTGTCGGTCGACCGCCCGATCGACCGGCACCGGTCAGAATTCTGACCGTTGTGCCAGCGGTCAATCGGCCGGTCGACCGTGGAAAGGATACAGAGAGCTGAGCTCTCTGCCGGTCGACCGCCCCGGTCGACCGGGGCCGTTTCCAGAGAGCAGACACTCTCTGGCGGTAGACCGTGCGGTCGACCGGCCCATCCTGTGCACGTCTATGCACGTCGATCGACCGTTCCGGTCGACCGGCTCCTGTCCGGTCGACCGATCGGTCGACCGCCAGAGCTTGGCAGCCATTTACAGGATTTAAAACTTGAGTTTTTTATTTAAAATAACATCCCATAAATTTATGAAAAATCTACAAAAATAGTTTCAGTATAATACTTTGATAAACAAACATTTTGAGCAAAATCAAAACATGTTACAAACATTTGAACTATTTTTATAACTTAAAAATTTTGGCTAAAAACAACAACTGTATTTTTCAAATTGGTTTTTCCAAAACTTATTTTTTCCAAACTTCTCCAAATACAAAAATAAGATAATTTAAATACTTTTAAAGCATAGAGTGTATGGATATGATCCACTACACATACATGATGAAATATCTATGTTTTTGATAATAAACACTAAAAATAGTTTTGGTTAAAGACATGTAAACTTTGAATACCAAAACCAAAACGGTATTTTTTTAAATGAAAACTCTTTTATGAAAATTATCTAAATCAAGAGTGTGCGTGTATATGATATACTTGAGCAATCCACCAACTATTCTATCCTTTACATTTTATCTAAAATAAAATCTTAATAAAAACAAACTTAGTCTCAAGTCTTGATCTTGAAGGTCTTCTAATCTTCTTGACTTGGTCCAAACTTGATCCAAAGAGGTAGATTCCTCTTGAGTACTTGATGCGGTCTTGATGCATAGGCTCTTGAATCAAACCGTGCTAGCTCCAAAACTTGACTTTAAATCTTTTGTTGAAGCTACACACCTACTAAGATCTTGATCATAAATCTGAGACTAATTAAACACAAGATCATCAGTACTATAACTACATGAGTTGATCATCATCAAAACTAGAGTGATGGGCCTTTGGGCCAACAATCTCCCCCTTTTTGATGATGACAAAACTCATGGAGTTATATATGCATGGATTAAAGTAAAGCTTCAAAGAAGCTCCCCTTAACTCATGCACAACAAATAAGCAATAAGATATGGCAATAAAGCACATAAAACATGTATGCAAACATAAGGAGATAAACATGCCAATCAAGCATAAAACTCATCAAATTCTTTTCTCCTTTTTGCAAAACAAAGTAATATGCATAAACAAAAATTCTTCTCCCTTTTTATGTACAAGGCAAGGAAAACATGCATATATAATAAAATACTTCTCCCCCTTTTTGTCAATCATCAACAAAGGGGTTAAAGTAAACACAAAACAATGTTCTCTCCCTTTTTGTTAGAAACAAAAAATCAACAAAGAGGTGAACTCAAATCAATTAATAAAGAGATATATGCGATTTACACTCATAAACAGGAAGACGCTAAGTTAACTTCCCTACATATATACATTACATGAAAGGGATGACAAGTCATAATTCACATAACACATAATATGCAATGCATAAGAGGAGATGTGAAGCTCCCCTTACACACGTATATCGCATAAAGAAGAGTTGTCAAGCTCCTCAATATAAGACACACTCAACATGAATCTATATGTAGAAGAGATGTTAAGCTCCCCTTGCATATAGGCAATACACATCAAAACATTTTTAATATTTCTTATTAAAAAAAATCTTGAATTTTCTCAATAAAACAAATTTTGAGATATCTTAGTAAATCAAATTTTAAGATACCAATTGTAAAAAAATATTACAAATTTTGAATTTTAATTGTAATTGAAACATTTTACCAATTGAAATTTTGATACCAATGAAAGAAAGTATTTTATATTTTAATACCAATATAAATTTTCATGGATACCAATTGAAATAAATAGATCAATAGATACCAATTGAAATATATTGTATATTTTGATATCAATAATGAACAAATACCGATTGAAAAAAATACCAATTGAAGATATTGCATAAGCTTATATAAAAGATACCAATTGTGAAATTAATTAAAAATTAAGATTTGAATTAAGCTTAGCATAAACATACTTTGTGCTTTAAATATGTAAATATCTTAAAATCAAGCACAAATAAATCAATATATGTATGAAATGAGAATACAATAGAATTGATATTATTTGAAGTGAAGCATATATATATAGAAAACAAAATATGAGTATATACAAAATAAATATCAATTGAGATAACAATTGAAAATAACAATGTAAATCAAGTATATAACTCATAATTACCACCCTTTTTATGCACAAGATAAAGATTTTTCAATAAAGCTTACAAGGCATACTCGCCCATCCGTCCTCCCATAAAAGGGTTGGTAGGGGTTTTCAAAAATAAGTGTTTGAAAATATTTTTAGCATTGAAAATCACTACCAAATGAAGAACAATAACTAGTTAAAAGTAATTTTTAAAAAACGAGTTAAAGATCTGATTGAGATTTTTACCTGCACACAAAAATACAGATTTTAGATTTAGAACAAGATGTGCAAGGTGCTCAATTCTAATCCGCGGTAGCAATGGCTATGCGGGTCGTGATCCTCAGGGAGGGACTAGCGATAGAAGCTTGGTTAATAAGTTATCTCTTTTTTTATTTGTTATTTACAATGGTATTTACAATGAAGTGGGAAGAAAAGAATGATGTGAGTTGGTGATCTACACTAAAATTACAAAGAAAGAAAGAAAAACTAAAAATAATTACTTACCTCTTCTGCCCTACTTATCTTTGATCCGTTTGCAACGACTTACCTTGTCTCTGAAGGCATTCAAGAATGGCGTATAGGATCTTCCACCTTCGCGATCTACACTACTAAAAGAAAAGACAAACTAAAGAGAAGGCTTGTTCATCTCCATAGGCCATCAAGGGCACTTCTTTGGCTAGACAGTCTCAAAGCGACCAGTTCTCACGGTTTGCAAGACATCAGAGAAAATAAACCAAAAATAGAAGAACAAAAACAACAATAGAAGAATAATAAATAAAAAGAAACAACTTCGAATTGATTTTATTAACAATGAAAGAAAGGACTACTTATACCGATGTCACCTCAATACAAGCTTGTCTCCTTCCTCCATGAAATATCCTCTCCTCTCAATTAAAATTGCAAAAAGAAAAATAAAAACCTAAACTACAACTAGAAGAAAGCCTAAAACCCTAACTTTTGGCCCTGTACTGCGCTGGACGCCCCTTCTCTGTTGCACTGCAGGGGTGTTTATAGGAGATATAGGAAGTAGAGTCCCAGTACAACTCCTCAACGAAAACGCATCGCCAACCGCCTCTGGATTGCCGCGGAAACGGGAAATTTGCCGCGGAAACGCGGCACTTTTGTAGCCAAATGCCACGCGCTTCCTCGCGTGGCATCCTCTGGTCCGTCCAGCTGGGTTTATCCTTCTAGAAATTATATCCTGACTCTTTATTTTGAGATTTCGGGATAACTTGGGAAGCAAGTTACCCTAGATCTCAAATCTTCCCATATCTTTTAAACGAATTTCATCTCTTGCACTCTTTTTATCCTCATCCTGCAAGCATTTAGGATTTAGTAGAAGTCCATCCCTTTACTCTTCTTTTATATTTGCAATTCTTGCAATTGGTAATTGCAACTTTGACATTTGATAATTGCAATTTTTCACTTGGGCTTGGACATGGGCTTTTGGGCTTCTTTTAAGGCTTTATTCCTTTATTTTTATTTCTGAAGGCCTGCACATAATAAATAATAAAATTTAGTAAATGTGCAGAATTATAGGAATAAATATGAAAATGTGATGGTAAATCTAATGATAAAAATGCACTTTTCACTACCAATCACACCCCACACTTATCTTTTTTCTCGTCCTCGAGTAAAAATCAGAAAGAAAAGAAAAATTAATCTATCCTAACTCACTTTCGTAGGAATCACGATTGCACTTAGCACGTGCAACAAGCCGTTAAACCCCTAGGTTACCCTAAAGGACGAGTGTTGTCTCGTGAGGGTTTTCAGCGGATTACACCCACAAAATCCTTAAAAAGGAAAATATTTGAAATACTTTTGAAAAGACTAAGTAATCTATAAGTTTTAGGATCCTCATTTTTATTCATTCTTAAACTTAGTCTTTATAAAGTAAATTGTTATCCATTTTAAGTAAGGGTCAAAATTGAATTTTTGTATAGTCTTTTTCGTTACCAAAAATCATATGCATCCTTATGAATTTTTACTAGGAATTCCTTAACTTGGACTCTCATGCCTCTTTATTATTATTATATGTATATATATATATTTTTCTCTTTTTTTTAAAAAAATTGATTGATGCTTTACATGCACACAAAATATAGAATATTAGATTTAGGAAAAGGATGTGCAAGGTGCTCAATTCTAATCCGCGATAGCAATGGCTATGCGGGTCGTGATCCTCAGGGAGGGACTAGCGATAGAAGCGTTTAAGTAAGTTATCTCTTTTTTATTTATTTTATTAGTTACAATGTTATTTACAATGAGTTGGGAAGAAAAGAATGAGTTGGAGTTGGTGGTCTAAGCTAAAATTACAAAGAAATAAAACTATAACACATACATACCTCTTCTGCCTTGTTTACCTTTGATCCATTTACGATGACTTACCTTGTCTTTGAAGGCGTTCAAGTATGGCGTATAGGATCTTCACCATTGCGATCTACACTACAAAAAGAAAAGACTAGCAAGAGAAGGCTTGTTCATCTCCATAGGCCATCAAGGGCTCTTCTTCGGCTAGGCAGTCTCGAAGCAATCAGATCTTACGGTTTGCAAGTCATCAGAGAAAGAAACAATGAAATAAAACAAAAATAGAAGAACAAAGATAAAACAAAAATAGAGACACAAGAATAAAATAAAAAGAACAAAGACAAACCTCGAGTCGATTCAATTAACAATAGAGGAAACGTAAAACTTACACCGCTGTCACCTCAGTACAAGTATGGACTCCTTCCTCCATGAAAGCATCCTCTCCTCTCAGTTACAAAAATTACAAAAGAAAACGAAAATAAAAACCTAACCTAGATTACAAGTTAGCCTAAGAAACCCTAGAATTTGCTCTGTATTTTCTGTACGCTCTTTCTGTTGCGTCTGCAGGGGTATTTATAGGTGCAGAAGGAGGTAGAGTCCCAACACAACTCTCCCACGAAACTTGTCCCCGGATAAGACTGGATTGCCGCGGAAACACGGCTTGGGCCGCGTTTCCGTGGCCTGGTAGTGGCGGATGGCCACGCGCTTTGGCGCGTGGCTTCCCCTGATCCGTCCATCTGGGCGTAGTCTTCTGGAAGGTGCATCATTTTGTGATTGGACTTGAAAAGAGGAAGTGTAATCGTGATGAAGTTGTGAGTCAGTGGACTCACGCATCATCATGTCTAAGATTGATGGTAATTGTTGCTTGGACTCCTGCATACTCATCATTTCCCGGATAGATGGTTTTCTATTCTGAATGGGTGGATCTGAGTATGAATCTTGGGAATATTGTGGACAAGGTGGATATGGAGGACAAGTTGGTTGAAAATTGGACTCGGGGGAAGCGAAACCCCATGGACTCTGTGAAGAGTTGAAAGTGGTATGAAAATTATGGTCATATGATGGGGGGCATGGGTTATATTCATTCAGATAAGACCATTCCGGCACACTAGGTTGGTCAAAGTTATGATATGCCGGGTTGGTAATATCCGAAAAAGAGGGTGGTGTGTAATATGGATTAAAATTAGAAAAATTATTATTATATGCCATATCACACAAACACAAACAAAGAAAAAGAAAACAAACAAAAAAACAAAAAAAAAAAAAAAATTCTAACCTAATTTAGGCTAGACCTATGACCTAGACGACTCCTAACTGGTTAGACTGTCCACGGGAGGTAGGGTGTAGACTTTGACCACAAGTTAATCAGCCAGGTCAGGGCAAGATTGGTGGGAGGTTTTCTGTCAAAGACGTTCCTTAATTAAGTAACCACCAACCTTCGGGCTTTCGGCCCTCAATCCCTACCTAGACACTGATTTGGCAAGAGTCAAATTCCCACACCGTTCCCCCTTAGGATAATCTCCTAATTGAGTCCGAGATGTCCCTAGGGCCAACGTCTACTTATTTTTAGTTAGGTTTTGGTTAGTGAGTGCTTGGAATATGATTTTTGGGCCAAGGAAGGGTGATTAAATCCCCACCTTATCTTGTTATGGGTTAGTGCCCTTAAGATAAGTTTGTGCAAGTGTACAAGATATGTAAATAAGATTCACTCAAAGCAATGAAAATCAACCAAGAGATGAGTCCTATTCTACATGCAATGCGAACGTACCTTGCTCCAGCACTCTTCAACAGTAAAATAAAGGAATTGAAAAGACACATGCCTAGGATGCAAACGTTTAATCAATTTTTATCTTTTTCAACAAATATTTTACTGTTGATTAATTAGCAGTATACAGGTTTATCACAGAATATATTTTAACAGAGCAAAAACAAATCTTGCAATTTGTAGCAACCTGCAGAAAGATCTGTTAGTAATGAACTATTAAGGCCGCGGAAACGCGGCTATTGCCGCGGATCCGCGGCACTGTAGTAGGCTCTGATGCTCTGCCTTCGAGGGCAGAGGCACAGAGTTGCTATATGTCCACTTCTGCTGTTTCCTGTTCTCCAAACCTGCAAACAGAAAGAATAAAAGAATTAGTTAATAATTAATTTTTTTTAGAGATAAACTTACCGTCCCTCCCCGGCAACGGCGCCAAAATTTTGATTGAGATTTTTACCTGCACACAGAAATACAGATTTTAGATTTAGAACAAGATGTGCAAGGTGCTCAATTCTAATCCGCGGTAGCAATGGCTATGCGGGTCGTGATCCTCAGGAGGGACTAGCGATAGAAGCTTGGTTAATAAGTTATCTCTTTTTTTTATTTTGTTATTTACAATGGTATTTACAATGAAGTGGGAAGAAAAGAATGATGTGAGTTGGTGATCTACACTAAAATTACAAAGAAAGAAAGAAAAACTAAAAATAATTACTTACCTCTTCTGCCCTACTTACCTTTGATCCGTTTGCAACGACTTACCTTGTCTCTGAAGGCATTCAAGAATGGCGTATAGGATCTTCCACCTTCACGATCTACACTACTAAAGAAAGACAAACTAAAGAGAAGGCTTGTTCATCTCCATAGGCCATCAAGGGCACTTCTTTGGCTAGGCAGTCTCGAAGCGACCAGTTCTCACGGTTTGCAAGACATCAGAGAAAATAAACCAAAAATAGAAGAACAAAAACAACAATAGAAGAATAATAAATAAAAGAAACAAACCTCGAATTGATTTTATTAACAATGAAAGAAAGGACTACTTACACCGATGTCACCTCAATACAAGCTTTTCTCCTTCCTCCATGAAAAATCCTCTCCTCTTAGTTAAAATTGCAAAAAGAAAAATAAAAACCTAAACTACAACTAGAAGAAAGCCTAAAACCTAACTTTTGGCCCTGTACTGCGCTGGACGCCCCTTCTCTGTTGCACTGCAGGGGTATTTATAGGAGATATAGGAAGTAGAGTCCCAGTACAACTCCTCAACGAAAACGCATCGCTAACCGCCTCTGGATTGCCGCGGAAACGGGAAATTTGCCGCGGAAACGCGGCACTTTTGTAGCCAAATGCCACGCGCTTTCTCGCGTGGCATCCTCTGGTCCGTCCATCTGGGTTTATCCTTCTGGAAATTGTATCCTGACTCTTTATTTTGAGATTTCGGGATAACTTGGGAAGCAAGTTACCCTAGATCTCAAATCTTCCCATATCTTTTAAACGAATTTCATCTCTTGCACTCTTTTTATCCTCATCCTGCAGGCATTTAGGATTTAGTAGAAGTCCATCCCTTTACTCTTCTTTTAATATTTGCAATTCTTGCAATTGGTAATTGCAACTTTGACATTTGATAATTGCAATTTTTCACTTGGGCTTGGACATGGGCTTTTGGGCTTCTTTTAAGGCTTTATTCCTTTATTTTTATTTCTCAAGGCCTGCACACAATAAATAATAAAATATTAGTAAAAGTGTAGAATTATAGGAATAAATATGAAAATGTGATGGTAAATGTAATGATAAAAATGCACTTTTCACTACCAATCAAGATCCTTCAAAACATGAAACCAAATCATATGTATATCATGAAGCATATTAAATACATAAAGTTTGACACTCGAAATCTGTAAGGCTCATAAAGACTCATGAAACAAAGTCATTAATAAATAAATAAAGTGTGAGTGCACAAAATCATGTAATTAGCATTTTCCATGAAGATAATCAATGAAGCTCAAACAAATATCATTTTATCAAACAAAAGTCATAAAAGAATTTCATTTTGAAAAATACCGTTTTGATTTTATTTTTCGTCTAAAAACAATCTTCTAGGTATATGTATGTTTTTATCTACAACTAACAATATGCATACATATCCCAAATATGAAAATAGTCATAAGATGAATTGCATAAAGGCAAATGATTCAAGGGGTATACATGTATATTTATTAGATTTGAATACAAAATACATATACATGAAGCAAAACATGAAAATTGGCAAAACAAGTGTAAATGAGGAAATCATCAAAACTAGGCTATACATGTGCATATAGTGAGTACAAATGAGTGATGAAGTGCAAACATATATGAATCAAATGTGGTTCACTACTTGTACAAGTATAACACAAGTTTTAATGGAATCTACATCTAACCATGTATTTACCACAAGAAGCACAATCAAATAAAATATGAACATGCTAAAAATATCATGTATGAAGAGCATGTAAATAAATAAAATAGGAGTTTAGAGATAGTTACCAAACCAAAAGAACTATGCTCTAATTCTCCAAAACATGGTGGTTGTCCCACCAAACCTCCTTGATAGTGGTGCATCAAATGTGTGTCCATCAAGTCCATGTTCATCCACCACCAAGGCACCAACTCTCTCACGTCGTGTGAGAGCTCGCACCTACATCAAATATAAAAGGTGGAGATTTTGGTACCCATTTCTTTTGGGTTCACGGGGGTTAGCATCTAATGGAACCCAAACATTTTTCTTGTTAGCAAAATTTAAAGTATTTATCTTATCATAACAAAATTTTGCTAAATGGCCTTTGCGGCCACAATGTGTACACTTGTATACTCTATGATGCATATGTGTATGAGTGTGATCATGACATGCAAAGTGTGCATATGCATGATGTGGGTGATGTGCATGAATATCTGGAGTTTATTTCTTTGAAAACAAGGACTCCAATCTTGAATGGTTAAGCACATTTGCTCAAAATTGAGCTTAAACAATCAATTCTATTTTTCAAAAATTTAAGCTCATTTTGATTAATAGTGGCATGTAAAGCATGGTGAGAATGAGAATCATTTTTCTTATTCTTTTAGAAACATTTCCTTTTTCTTTTTCTACAATTTTTCTTTTCAAGGAAGTATTTTCATGCAAAGCAATTTCCTTTTATTTTTCTACCAAAATAATTTATTTTTCAAAGTAGTGTTTCCTTCACAAAGATCATTCATTTTAGAAAGCAAGGAAACATTTTATTTTTCAAAATTCATTTCTTTTGAAATATTTTCAAATATTTCTTGCAAAGAATCTTTTTATTTAACATGGCATCAAATTTGTTTTTCATTTTCTTATTATCCCTTTTAAGCAATCATATTTTTCTAGGAGTTGTTGACAAAATGATTCAAGTTCATTATAGGACATATCAACATCCTCTTCTAGTTTGGATTCGGTATTTACCTCAAGGGGGTTATCCCCTTGGACCATATAGCACACGTTGGAAGCCTCACTTCCAACCTCCGAGTCGCTCCCCGTATAGTATTGTTCTTTTTCGCCAAGGGAGATTATGGTATTCCAAACTACAAAAGACAAATCAAGATTAGCAACCCTAGATAAATAATCATCATTTACGGTAGATCTTAAAGTATGTAGGGCTTTTGCATTAGCCTCAATATTTTTGCCATTTAAACAATAAGAATCTAGCAAAATAAACATGAATGCCTAAGGCTTTGAGGTACAAAGACTTCTTAACCTTCCAAGTTTGAATGTTAAGAATGTCAAAGGTAGGAGGTAACATGAAATTCATGGTGTGTGTACAAATATTGTGGTTAGCTATAAAATGAGAATCTTTAACTCTAGGTTGTTAGACCCAAATCAAGAGCACTTGGCTCTAATACTAATTGTAATCACCTAGAGGGGGGTGAATAGGTGATGAGCTAATCTAATGGTCAATTAAACGGAATTAAAACTTATTTAATGCAAACTAAAAAACTTCTTAAACTAAATACCAAGTATAACACAAGATGTAGCCGAATTCCCGTGAAGGGTTCTGGACTAACTCCTCAAGATTCCTCTAAAAATAAGAGTTGAGGTGCCGCGTTCGCTCTCTTGGTTGAATACAAGTGTTAGCAAACAATCCCCAAGCATATAATAATGTGAGCACAAATATATATATCTAGCATATAAAGATGAAAGCAATATAAGCATTCAAGATATAAACAAGTAAGAGATAGAGAGAGCAATCGCAAACACGGGAGATTTGTTTTGAGGTTCGAGCACACTTGCTCTACGTCCCTGCCTTCAACACTTGAAGGATTTTCACTAAAAACCGATCCAACTGGATCACTTGGTGCCGTAACACCTACAAGGCGAATTCACACTTGAACTCCTTGGACTCTCTAGTCCCTTCACTCGTTCCCGCAAGAACACACTGCAAGCCCACTAGTTCGCTGAGGCCGCACCTCAAACAAAGAGTTCACACACGAACTCGAAACACCGCGAACCCGCAAGTCCGCCTCCTCAATGTACAGATGAAGTCTTTGGTGATCACAACACTTTGATCACCTAAAAACAATCTCACAATAACACTCCTATAGGATGAATATATCAATGGATAGCTCAAGTGTTTGTGAGAAAAACAAGGATTGAAATTGTAGTTAAAAAACACAAGAAAATCACTTTTGAAAACTCTTGATAAACTCTCTTTTGAATGGAAGTATTTGGCTCAAATATAAGTGGAGAAAACCTCTTAAAAGAGTAGGAAAAACTAGCTCTAAAAATCACTTAAAATCTTAGCTAAAACAGCCCCAAAAAGCCCCATTTAAATAGTCTCTAAAAACTAGCCGTTGGGAGCCAGGATGACCAGTCGGTCGACCGCCCGGTCGATCAGCCAACGGTCGACCGGCCGGTCGACCAGGGTCGTTTCCAGAGAGCAGACACTCTCTGGCGGTCGATCGTGCAGTCGACTGGCCCATCCTGTGCACGTCTGTGCATGTTGGTCGACCGGCTTCTGGTCCGATCGCCGGTCGGTCGACCGCCAGAGCCTGGCAGGCCATTTACAGGATTTAAAACTTGAGTTTTTTATTTAAAATAAAATCCCATAAATTTATGAAAAATCTACAAAACAGTGTAATACTTTGATAAACAAACATGTTTGAGAAAAATCAAAATATGTTACAAACATTTTGAACTATTTTTGTAACTTAGAAATTTTGGCTAAAATCAAAAACTGTATTTTTCCAAATTGGTTTTTTCCAAAACTTATTTTTTCAAAACTTCTCCGAATACAAAAATAAGATATTTTAAATACTTTTAAAGCCATAGAGTGTATGGATATGATCCACTACACATTTGATGAAATATCTATGTTTTTGACAATAAACACTAAAAATAGTTTTGGTTAAAGACATGTAAACTTTGAATACCAAAAACCAAAACGGTACCAAAATGAAAACTCTTTTATGAAAACTCATCTAAATCAAGAGTGTGTGTGTATATGATATACTTGAGCAATCCACCAACTATTCTATCCTTTACATTTTATCTAATACTATATCTTAATAAAAACAAACCTAGAGTCAAGTCTTGATCTTAAATGTCTTCTCTTGAAGTCTTCTCATCTTCTTGACTTGGTCCAAACTTGATCCAAAGAGCTAGACTCCTCTTGAGTAATTGATGTGGTCTTGATGTATAGGCTCTTGAATCAAGCCGTGCTAGCTCCAAAACTTGACTTTAAATCCTTTGTTGAAGGCTCACAC
Organism: Agave tequilana; assembly: GCA_038442645.1. NCBI lineage: Eukaryota > Viridiplantae > Streptophyta > Magnoliopsida > Asparagales > Asparagaceae > Agave > Agave tequilana. The sequence goes on from JAVJIF010014755.1 coordinate 22,035, forward strand.
CTATTAAGATCTTGATCATAAATCTGAGACTAATTAAACACAAGATCATTAGTACTATAACTACATGAGTTGATCATCATCAAAACTAGAGTGATGGTCCTTTGGGCCAACAGTTTTAACTTAGGTTTTGTTTTTATTTTAATGTAATTTTTTGTTTCTTTGTAAGCTTAGGTTAGAGAGAAATTCATATTAAAAAAAGAAAGAAGTTGTATTGAGAGTGACGCCATTGTAACCTTCTTTCCTTTCTATCATCATTTCTCAATTTAAATCAAATGCTTATTTTTTTTCTGTTTTTACTTTACTTATCTCTGCGATGACTTGTAAATCTAAGTGAATCTTATAGTCTTGAATCTGCTTTGTTCTTGCAAGTGCCATTGATGGCTTATGGTGATGGATTACCATTTTTATATTATTTTCTGCTTGTTTTTGCTTGTACTTTATTTGATAGTTTAGATTGGAGAATCCTATATGCCATGCTTTGATCGCCTTCAATCTAAGGAAAATCACTGCAACGAATTCAAGGTAAGCAAACGCCGAAGAGGTAAGTAAGTATTTTTTTAGTTCTTTCTTTATTTCTAAGGTTAGAAACACACTTCTTCTTCCTTTTGATCGGTCGCTGATATTGCATAATTATTATCATATTTTCATACTTATTATATAATAAACTCTTCATTTAATCCTAATTTTTGTCTAATTTATTTGCAGGCCCATGGCTAATGGAAAGGAAAGAGAAACGAGCTCAAAGCCCATCAAAATTCTGATTTAATTCAGAATTAATTCAAAATCAGAAAATCTGTGCAGATCAGGGCAAATCAGATCAGTTGAAAATCAGTTAGAACAAATCTCTATAAATCTATTGGTTAAAACCCAAGATCAAAGACCGTTTCGTCAAATTCAAAAGCTGAAACGAGAAATTTAGAACAAGATAAAAGCAAATCGCGAAGCCAGGGAGTACCACCAACAGGGTATGGCCACCTGGCCATACCCTGGCCGCAGAAACGCAACAAAAGCCGCATTTTCATGGCTTGTTAGAGGTTGTTGGGAGAGCGTTTACTCCCCCTATCTTCATACGCCTCTCTCCATTGGGTTTTGGCTATAAATATAGGGTTTTTCAGAGACCATAGAGGACGACCAAGTAGAGAGTAGAATTTAGGCTAATTTGTAGTTTGTAACTTAGGTTTTTAATTTTCTTTCATATAATTTTTATTTTCTTTATGTAACTGAGAGGAGAGGATACTTTCATGGAGGAATGAGAGCTAGCTTGTATTGAAGGTGACATCGGTGTAAGTGATCTTTTTTCCATTGTTATTTGAATCGAATCGAAGTTTCTTTTTCTTCTTTACTCTCGTTTTCGTTTACTTTCCTCTTCTGTGTTTGTGGATCCAAATGAAACTGATAGCCTCGAAGTTGTCTTGGCCTTGCAAGTGCCGTTGATGGATTTGTTGGCCCAGAGGCCTTCCACTCTAGTTTTGATGATGATTAACTCATGTAGTTATGTTTACTAATTATCTTGTGATGTTTAGTTTTAGATCATTTAGCAAGATATTAGTTGGTGATTGCTTCAACAAGATGAGTTTTGAAGCCTTCACATTGTGATTCCAGAGCCCGAGCATTGATTAGTCTCTAATTTTGCATAATTTTCATCACATTCTCACATTTATTTGATAATAAATTCTGCTAATAATACCTTGCTTCCTTGATTCTAGGTCCATGGTGTTCAAATGAAGAAGAAGACCTAAATCACCATTTAATTGGTGATTAAGATCCTACCAAGTAGCCATTGACCTTAGAGTGAAGATTTTGTCAGCCTAGGGAGTCAAATCGTAAATCCAGGAGTACAGGTGGTCAGAAGACAGTCTGGGCAACGCCCTACCCAAAACTGGGAGGGCGCCGCCCTGGCATGGCCGCGTTTCCGCGACGAAAGCCGCGTTTCCGCGACCATCTTGGCGCGCGCGCTCTTCAGTTTTGGGCCACGTGCTGTGCACGTGGCCCCCTTTGCCCTGGTGCCTATAAAAGCCCCCCCAGGGGTCTTCAGTGAACCAGATCAGAGTTTAAGCAAATTTTGTAATCTTGTTTTTAGTTTGTAGTTGTTATTGTTGTTCTTCTTCTAGTTTTAGGCTTTAGCCATTAAAGTGAAAGAGAGTGTGTGTAAAGTGTTGTATTTGAAGGGTGACAAGATAATACAAGTACTACTTCTCTTCCTTCTTTCATTTACTTGTCTTTGCATTTACTTTTACTTATTGTAGTGTAATTTCTTTCTTCTCCACTTCTTCTCTTTTACTTTGTTGTAGTGTAACTTCTTCTCCTTAACTTTTCTTTTCTTTTATTTTCTTGTAGTGTAACTCCCTCTTTCCACTTCTTCTACTTTGTTGTTTCTTTTACTTTTATGGCTAACTAACTTTTTCATTTAGCATGGCTAACTAACTACTAACCCACTAATTTCTAATACTTGTTTGATAACCCGCATGAGTTAATAGTGCCAAACAAGCCTTGTGCAAATGAGAGCTATGGCATCTTAAGACGAGCGTTCTAACTCTAATTTACCTACAAGTATCTACTTTCTTATACTTCATGCTTAATGAGTTTTGATGATTTATGAGCTGTATACTTTACTTGTTATTGTAAGTTAGAGACTTTTCCTTTTAACTTTGCCGATACCGATAGTGCACTCGAGTCTTCCCTTATTCTCTCCTTCTATCGGATCTTGATAAGGGAATGTCCGAGTTTTTGCCGTGTAAGGCTAAGTTTTAGGATGAACTTTCACTCGATTTCCACGTGAATAGTTCCAACGCACAAGGGTTGTGTTTGCTTATGATCCATCGTGAGGCTTGAAAAGTCACCTAGAGGGGGGGTGAATAGGTGACAATGCTAATCAAAGGGCAAATTAAAATTTAAAGCTACAACAATCACAATCAAGAATCACAAGATGAATGCAAGCATGTAAGTATGACAATGAATATGATGAGCAAGTAATAAGTGCAAGCAACGTAGAGTAAGGATTGCAAGAATGTAAACCAATCGCAAACACAAGGATGTGTTTTCGAGGTTCGAGCACCCAGCTCTACTCCCCGCCTTCCCCAGAAGGATTCTAGCTACTTCCACTATCACAAAGAACAATTACAACCGGAGTACCCAACTCCACAATTACAATCACAAGAATCTCTGAGTAGTCACAAGACCACAAACTCTCTCTTTCAAAATCTCTTCCCTTACAAAGGTCCTTAGAGAATAATGAGTAGAATTGAAGCTCTTTTGTGTGTAAGGAAAAGAAATTGAAATCAGAGAAAAACTTTAAAAAAAAAAAAAAAAACCCCTCAGAAAATTGAGAGAATTTAGCACAAAAACCAAGAACTTTTGAAAGCCTTAAACTTTTGAATTTTGTAGCAATGAATGTTGTAACCAATCTCTCCCCAAACACCCCTATTTATAGGAGAGGGCTAGGGTTAAGGGATAAAACATAATTACTGATGTTTAGGAGGTAATTAGATCAAAATATATCCTTAAACGAATTTTTAAACACAAAAGACAAAAATAAACAGCTCACTTAAAATCTGCCCGTTACTGTTCAACGGACACATCGGTCGATTGGGCCGGTCGACCGGTAGTTCAAAAAATCGACCGTTATAGGCTAGCGGTCGACCGACCCGGTCGACTGAGAAAACCTGTGAGCAAAAACAATATCTCGGTCGACCGCCCCGGTCGACTGGCAGACATGCACACTGATACGTGCATCTGCCAGAACTGCGGTCGACTGGTCCGGTCGACCGGACCAGACTGACACAGACTCGGTCGACTGTCCCGGTCGACCGGATCAGGTCAAAAATCATTTTTGGAAAAGAAAATAAAGAGGATTTTGATTTTAACAAAAATACTTTTGAACAGGGAATAGAATTAAACATAAAGATGTATTTGTAGGCAAAGACTTGTATGCAAAATATTTTTGTATAATTTATAAGAAATTATTTTGGAATGAGCATGTGCGCAAAAACGTATGTGATAGAGCTTCAAACCTATCCACTATTCTTTAACATACTATAAACTGAAAAACAAATTACATGAAGACTTCTTGTGCAATCTTCAAGTCTTTGAGCCATCCAATGCCTTGCTAGTGCCTTCTCTTCTATGATCCTTCCTTGATGTGCAATTTGCCTTCCTTACTTTGTGGAACTTAGAAGTTCTTGCAATAGCTAAGCGAATGGTCTCTAAACATGGTACAAAACCTGAAACTCATCTTAACAAACTTGTTAGTACCAAATAGCTCTAATTTGATTTGTCATCATCAAAACACAAAACAATTGGAGAGTGTAACCTCTTGGGCCAACAATCTCCCCCTTTTTGATGATGACAAAACAAATAGGCTATTAACAAAAATATAGGGAGGAAAAACTCCCCCTCAAATTATGCTATACATAAAACACAAAAATATGCTCTAGATACCAATAATTGAAATGATGCACCAATTATTGAAACTAATTAAAACAAATACATAAAACACAAAAATTGCTCTTGATACCAAAAATACCAAAACAACTAAAACACAAGAATACCAAAATACCAAAACAACTAAAACACAAGAATTCATAAAACCAAAACATATAAATTCATAAAACTTATTTTTGTCCATGTAAACTTATTCTCCCCCTTTTTGTCATACATCAAAAAGGGTTATGAAAAACATGTCTATTCAATAATACAAACATTAAGTTCTCCACAAATAAACGAAAATCTAGCAAAATCAAGAGGTTTAGTGAAAATATCGGCTAGTTGTAAATCCGTGGAAACATAATCAATATCTATATCACCTTTCTCAAAATGATCTCTAAGAAAGTGATATCTAATCTCAATGTGCTTGGTCTTACTATGTTGATTTGCATTTTTGGTCATGTGTATAGTACTAGTATTATCACAAAATATTTTTATATGATCAAAGTGCAAATCAAAATCAAGGAGAGTATGTTTCATCCAAAGGACTTGTGCACAACAAGCCCCCGCGGCAACATACTCCGCCTCGGCGGTTGAGAGAGCAACGGAATTTTGTTTCCTAGAGGACCATGAAACAAGACAATTACCAAGAAATTGACATGTCCCACTAGTACTCTTTCTATCTGCTCTACAACCCGCATAGTCGGCATCCGAATAGCTAGTCATTGAAAAATCTCTAGTTTTCGGATACCAAAGACCCATTCTAATAGTGCCCTTAATATAACGAATAATGCGTTTTACCGCAATAAGATGAGACTCTTTAGGACACGATTGAAATCTAGCACAAAGACACACACTAAACATGATATCCGGCCTACTTGCCGTCAAATATAAAAGACTTCCTATCATGCTTCTATATAATTTAATATCAACATTTTTACCTTGTTCGTCCTTATCAAGCTTGGTTGTAGTTGCCATTGGAGTGTTGCAAGCCTTTGATCCTTCAAGCCCAAACTTCTTTACTAGCTCCTTTGCGTACTTGGCTTGGTTAATGAAGGTTCCGTCTTGCAATTGCTTGATTTGGAGTCCAAGGAAGAAATTGAGCTCACCCATTGAAGACATTTCAAATTCAAGTTGCATGACCTTCTCAAAATCCTTGCATAAAAGCTCATTAGTAGATCCAAAAATTATATCATCAATATAAATTTGCACAATTAAAATATCATTATCAACATGCTTAGTAAAAAGAGTTGTGTCTACTTTACCTTTAATAAAATCATTTGAAATGAGAAAACTAGAAAGCCTTTCATACCAAGCTCTTGGAGCTTGTTTCAATCCATACAAAGCTTTATCAAGTTTAAAAACAAAATCGGGATGAACATGATCAACAAAACCGGGAGGTTGAGCAACATAAACTTCTTCATTAATAAAACCATTTAAAAATGCACTTTTTACATCCATTTGAAAAAGTTTAAAATTTTTAAAACATGCAAAAGCTAGTGTCATCCGTATGGCTTCAAGCCGTGCTACGGGTGCAAAGGTCTCCTCAAAGTCAATTCCCTCAACTTGAGTGTAACCTTGGGCCACTAACCTAGCTTTATTCCTAATGACATTTCCGGACTCATCCATCTTGTTTCTAAAGATCCACTTAGTACCAATTATTGGTCTATCGTGGGGCTTAGGAACAAGGTGCCAAACTTGGTTGCGCTCAAATTGATTGAGTTCCTCTTGCATGGCAAGCAACCAATATGGGTCCGTCTCGGCTTCGAGAATGCCTTTTGGTTCAAAATGAGAAATGAAAGCAAAGTTACCACATAGGTCATGGAGTTTGGAGCGCGTTGTGACTCCTTTAGATGCATCACCCAAGATGAGCTCCTTAGGATGATTTGTAGCGTATCTCCAAGCTTTAGGAAGCGGTTGAGTGCTTTCCTCCTTATCCTCTTGAACTTCACCAATAGGATCTAGCTTTTCTTCTTGAGCAGGTGAGTCCTTCAAGGATAGTCTCTCCATGTCTTCACCTAATGGTTCAATCTCTACAACATTCTCAACAACCACATTAGATTCTTCAAACTTAACATGCATGGATTCTTCAATGGTTTGAGAAGATCTAATGAAAACTCTATATGCTTTGCTAGTAGAGGAATATCCAACAAAGATAGCCTCATAAGCCTTAGCATCAAATTTACCCAAATTATCCTTAGTATTCAAAACAAAACACTTGCATGCAAAAACTTTAAAATATGCAACATTTGGTTTTCTAGAATGATACATTTCAAAAGAAGTTTTTGAAGAATTTTTGCATTAATAAATACGATTCGATATATAGCATGCGGTGTTTACGGCCTCGGCCCATAAATATTGAGGGAGGTCATACTCACTTATCATTGTCCTAGCCATCTCTTGAAGTGTTCTATTTTTCCTTTCTACTACTCCATTTTGTTGTGGAGTTCTAGGACAAGACATTTCATGCTTAATTCCCTTTTCATCACAATAAGTCATGAAGAGTTGGTTAACAAACTCACCACCTCTATCACTCCTTATTCTCAAAATCGGAAAACCCTTTTCTTTTTCAACTCTTTTTCGAAAAATCTTAAAATGAGAAAAAGTTTGATCTTTATTTTGCAAAAAGAAAACCCAAGTAAAACGGGAGAAATCATCAACCAAAACAAATGCAAATCTACTTCCATTTAAACTCTTAGTTTTAGTTGGTCCAAAAAGATCCATATGAATTAATTCTAAAGGCCTAGTTGACATGATATCCTTGATTGGTTTAAAGGAAGACTTGGTTTGTTTCCCAAGTTGGCACGCACTACAAATGCGGTCTTTCTCAAAATTCAAGCAAGGTATACCCTTCACCAATTCCTTTGAATTAATCCTAGAAATATGGTCAAAAGATGCATGTCCTAGTCTTCTATGCCAAAGCAAAGAATTTTCATCAAAAGCATTCAAGCATTTAGTAGAACAATCTAAATTAAGCATGTCAATAATATAAACATTATTATCACGAAAACCGGTGAGAATACAAACATCGGATTTAACATCAAAAATCTTACAAGAAGTATCATCAAAAACAACTTTAAGTCCACGATCACAAAGTTGACTAATGCTAAGCAAATTATGTTTTAAACCATCTACTAAAACAACATTCTCAATAATAGGAGATGCACCAATTTGAATGTTACCTATACCGATGATAGTTCCTTTGGAGTCATCCCCGAAGGTGACGGTGCCACCTTCCATGTACCTTGATAGGGTTGTGAAGTTGTTGATGTCCCATGTCATGTGTCTTGAACAACCACTATCAAGGTACCACCGCTCCCTACGTCTTGGAGCTTTGGTGTGTACCTACATCAAACAATTTAAGACTTGATTTTGGTACCCACATTTTCTTGGGTCCTCTAGGGTTAGTGTCATGAACCCAAACAAGATTATTTGTTCTATTTAGTTGATCATAGCAAAACTTAGCTAAATGTCCATTTTATCACAATATGTGCATCTATACACTCTACCATATTTAAAAGCATAGTGAGTGTGTGAATTGTGAGCATGGAAAACTTTAGCATGGGAGGTGTGAGCATGAGAATTCTTAGCTTGTGAAGTGTTAGCATGTGAAGTGTGCTTTTTAGAAAACATGTTCTCAAGTTTCTTAGTCTTGAAAGCACAATCATTTAAAACTTTTTCAAAATCATTCATTTTGGATTTAAAAGAAGAAATTTCTTTTTCATCAATAATAGGAGATTTTGCCTTACAAGTACTCTGTAGGCAAAAAATTCTTTTTGCATGGAAATGAAATTAGAAGAAATATCATCTTTTTCTTTAGAAACAATGGCAAGTTGATTCTTAAGAAAAGCAACTTCTTTTTGTAATTTTATGCATTCAAGTTTCTTGTTATCATAAGTTTCAGAAAGTTCTACAAAAGCATGCACTAGAACTTCCTTACTTACATCATCATCTTCATCATCAAGGGATTGAGGGGTTACCTTGGGTGTGTTTGCCATGAAACACATATTAGCTTGATCCACCTCCTCTTCGGACTCGCTTTCCGAATCCCACGTAGCTTTGTAAGCTTTCTTTTCCTCCGGCTTCTTTGGCTTGAAGGAGGAAGTCATCTTCTTCTTGAACTCCGGACAATCCGCCATGATATGTCCGGGTTTGCGGCAATTATAGCAAATGATCCTCCGCTCCTCTTTGCCTTCATATTTTCTCCGGAAGTTGAGCTTGTTCTTCCGGTACATCCTCTTGACGTTGCGAACAAGTAGAGTAAGCTCCTCATCTTCTTCTTCGTCATCTTCATCGTCATCATTGGTGGATGAAGTCTTGAAGGCTATGGATTTCTTCTTTGAAGTAGTGGCCTCTTCTCTTGCCTTCTTCTCCATCTCATGGGTCTTTAGGTTCCCAATGAGACTAATGAGGTCCATCTCGTCCTTGTCGTTCAACTCCTTCAAGGTGGTGGCCTTGATCTCCCATGATGAAGGAAGAGCCCGAATTACTTTCCGCACCTTTTGATCGTTGGAGATGTCATCACCTAAGGAAGAAAGACCATTAGTGATTTTAGTAAACCTTGTAGCCATACTATCAATAGACTCATCATCAAGCATTTTAAATGACTCATATTGGGACCTCAAGAGATCTATCTTAGCTCTCTTGACTTGTGAAGTCCCCTCGTGTGTGACCAATAAGTGTTGCCAAATCTCATAGGCGGATTGGCAATGAATTACCCGTGTAAGGTCATCCTCATTCAAGGCGGTTAATAGGGAGTTTTGGGCCTTGGAGTTAGCCTCATATAGTTTAAAGTCAAGGTCGGTCCAAGTGCTCTCATCACCATCGGGTGCTTCATAGGGTTTGGTCAAGGACTTGGCTACTAAGCTACCTAGTGATTGCAAAAATATAGTCATCCTAACCTTCCAAATGGGAAAATTTAGGCCATCAAATTTAGGTGGGGATTTAATGTTGTCGGCCATGTTTACTAGTGTATGAATGGATGAATGAAAATGTTGATTAGCAAAATTTTAAGGATCTCTCTATGGATGTTAAGCCAAACCTAGAGTCCAAGCTCTGATACCAATTGAAAAGTCACCTAGAGGGGGGGTGAATAGGTGACAATGCTAATCAAAGGGCAAATTAAAATTTAAAGCTACAACAATCACAATCAAGAATCACAAGATGAATGCAAGCATGTAAGTATGACAATGAATATGATGAGCAAGTAATAAGTGCAAGCAACGTAGAGTAAGGATTGCAAGAATGTAAACCAATCGCAAACACAAGGATATGTTATCGAGGTTCGAGCACCCAGCTCTACTCCCCGCCTTCCCCAGAAGGATTCTAGCTACTTCCACTATCACAAAGAACAATTACAACCGGAGTACCCAACTCCACAATTACAATCACAAGAATCTCTGAGTAGTCACAAGACCACAAACTCTCTCTTTCAAAAATCTCTTCCCTTACAAAGGTCCTTAGAGAATAATGAGTAGAATTGAAGCTCTTTTGTGTGTAAGGAAAAGAAATTGAAATCAGAGAAAAACTTTTAAAAAAAAAAAAAACCCTTCAGAAAATTGAGAGAATTTAGCACAAAAATCAAGAACTTTTGAAAGCCTTAAACTTTTGAATTTTGTAGCAATGAATGTTGTAACCAATCTCTCCCCAAACACCCCTATTTATAGGAGAGGGCTAGGGTTAAGGGATAAAACATAATTACTGATGTTTAGGAGGTAATTAGATCAAAATATATCCTTAAACGAATTTTTAAACACAAAAGACAAAAATAAACAGCTCACTTAAAATCTGCCCGTTACTGTTCAACGGACACATCGGTCGACTGGGCCGGTCGACCGGTAGTTCAAAAAATCGACCGTTATAGGCTAGCGGTCGACCGACCCGGTCGACTGAGAAAACCTGTGAGCAAAAATAATATCTCGGTCGACCGCCCCGGTCGACTGGCAGACATGCACACTGATACGTGCATCTGCCAGAACTGCGGTCGACTGGTCCGGTCGATCGGACCAGACTGACACAGACTCGGTCGACTGTCCCGGTCGACCGGATCAGGTCAAAAATCATTTTGGAAAAGAAAATAAAGAGAATTTTGATTTTAACAAAATACTTTTGAACAGGGAATAGAATTAAACATAAAGATGTATTTGTAGGCAAAGACTTGTATGCAAAATATTTTTGTATAATTTACAAGAAATTATTTTGGAATGAGCATGAGCGCAAAAACGTGTGTGATAGAGCTTCAAACCTATCCACTATTCTTTAACATACTATAAACTGAAAAACAAATTACATGAAGACTTCTTGTGCAATCTTCAAGTCTTTGAGCCATCCAATGCCTTGCTAGTGCCTTCTCTTCTATGATCCTTCCTTGATGTGCAATTTGCCTTCCTTGCTTTGTGGAACTTAGAAGTTCTTGCAATAGCTAAGCGAATGGTCTCTAAACATGGTACAAAACCTGAAACTCATCTTAACAAACTTGTTAGTACCAAATAGCTCTAATTTGGTTTGTCATCATCAAAACACAAAACAATTGGAGAGTGTAACCTCTTGGGCCAACAAGGCTATCTTCAAAAAGTTAGAAATTAGTGGGAGCACTTAGTAGAAAGTTAGCCATGCATTTTTACAACTAAGAAAAAAATCACTTTTACAAACCACCAAAACATTTTCCAACAATTCTTAAAAACAACTTCTTTCACTTTTCAATTCTTTATTTGGAAACGAGAACTTTCTTTCGTCTTGAACATAAAAGCCGCGTCAAGCTTCCATTGCTCTCCCTTCTTGTGGATACGACCCATATAGCCACTTCGCTACTACGAAAGAATCGCAAAAGCAGTAACATCAACCCACACTTTCTTCTCTTATTTTAGTACTTGCTTTTTGCCGATCAAATTTTGGCGTCGTTGCCGGGGAGGGAACGGCTTTATTGTTCACTACTAAAGATTGTTCTTTGTTTTAGTGTGTAGGAGAAGAACCAAGGAGCTTACTATCACGGGAAGCAAAAGTGTGGCCAAGGACATTGCGCGAGGATTCATTTGCCCTCGGAAAAAATTCGTGTAAAAGCGAGTTTTTCCGATTGAAGTACTAACAAACTCATTTGCAGGGTTACCGAGTGCCGCTAAAATTTTTTTTTTTTGCTTTCTAATTTTGTAGTTTCCTTGGATGCTTCACCTATATGCATGTGTAATAAATTCAATAGAAATTAACTTGTTGCTTAATTGAAATTTGGATTAGACCTTTGCATATAGGGCACGTGTCTATTTCAATTCATTTCAATTTCTGTTGAAGAGTGCTGGAGACAAGGTACGTGTGCATTCATATAGAATAGGACCAACATTTTGAAGTGATTTACCGCTTTGAGTGTTACCTTGTTGTGAATAAACTGTACACTTGCACAATTGACTTTAAGGGCAAAACCCAAATAAGCAAGATAAGGTGGGGATTTCATCACCCTTCCTTAGCCCAAAAGTCATCTCCAAGTGCACTCACACTTTCCCAAGCCTTAACTAAAAATCAATAGACGTTGGCCCTAGGGATATCTCGGACTCACTAAGAGATTAACCGAGGTTGGAAATTGTAAGAACTATACTCCTGCAAAATCGGTGTCTAAGGAAAGTGGATTGAGAAGTAAAGCCTCGAAAGCTCCGTGGTTTGGCATAATTAGGCCCGTGGCTCTGCCCGGATACCTCCCCCTGAGCTTTGCCCTTTCCTGGCCGATTAGCTTGTAGTCGAGTTCCTGCAATAACCTTCCCTGGAGAATCGACCAGTTAGGAGTCGTTTAGGTCCAGGTACTTTAGACTAAGGCTTGTGGTTGTTTTTCTTTCTTTTGTTTGTTTTTAGTTCTTTTTCGATTGTTTGTTGTCTTCACGTTGGTTGTGGTGTGCTGCATGCAAGAGTGGGTGAGAGATCCGTCAACTTCCAGATTAATAAGAAACACTTCTCTACCCTTGCATCCAGAACCGGTGATGGCGTCACTTCAGGATAGATTTTACCCGATCAGAACTTCACTTCCATCTTGCATAAAACTTCCTGAAGCAAATGGAAATAATTTTGAGTTAAAGCCCCAATTCATTAACACTCTTCCCAAATTTCATGGTTTAGAATCAGAGGACGCATACTTCTTTGTTAGGGAATTTGAAGAAGTATGCCTTATGATGCGTATACCCCAGCTAGGAGACGATACCGTTAGGTTACGTTTCATCCCTTTTTCCCTAAAAGACCTAGCTAAGAAATGGTTGTACAGTTTGGCAGCAGATTCAGTCATGACGTGGGATGATTTCGTCAAGGCCTTCTTGAAGAAATTTTATCCTATTCACAAAACTGCCCTCATTAGGAAGAACATCATGCAGTTTAAGCAAGACCCGAGCGAACCATTTTGGAGATACTTTGAGCGATTCAAAGATCTCCTAGCTCAGTGCCCTCATCATGGCGTGGAGAAATGGCGTCAGTGCCAGATTATCTACGATGGTCTAGATTATTAGACTAAGACCCTGTTAGAAACGATGTGTCAGGGAGGGTTCTTGCAGAAGAATGAAAATCAGGGTTGGGATTTGTTTGAGGATTTAGCAGAGAAAACCCTGCAATGGGAGCCAGCCTCGGGAAAACCTAGGAATTCACAATCTATAGCTTCTAGAGGAGGGCTCCTATCTCTAGAATCATCCATAGCTGTCGAGGCTAAGATTGCTACCCTGATGAGAAGGATAGAGGCTCTGAAAACAAAAGAGCCTGCTAGTGTCAACCAGATCAACCCACCACCAATTCACAATCCAGGTTGTTCATATTATCAAGCACCGAACCATGTCTTCGAAGAGTGTCCTGTTTTCCATGCCCAGCAAGTGCCACCGGAACACATAAACGCGGCTTACTCACGGCCGCCTCACAACCCTACTCGCAGACCTACAATCCCGGCTAGAGGAATCACCCAAATTTCTCCTGGGCCCCAAACAATCCTCCTAGACCTAATTTTTCCAACAACTTTCACCATCCTGCTCCTCCACCACTTTTTCCCAGTCAAGCCCCATCTTCCTCCTCCCAAGGCTCTATAATGGAAAAGAAAATCAGTAAATTGGAGGAGAGCATAGAGGCTTTCATTAAGTCCCAGGCTGCTTTCATGCAGAACCAGGGACAAACTCTGAATAGTCATTCACAGGCCATATCAAGGTTGGAATTGCAGATGAGCCAGTTAGCTAGCTCCGTAAGTGAAAGACCTAAGGGTACTTTGCCTAGTCAGCCATTAGTTAACCCAAAAACCTCCAACCAAGCATATGAAGTTCAGGATCCATCAATTAACTAGTGTAATGCTGTTCACACACTGAGATCTGGAAAGAAGGTAGACAACCAGGTCTACCATCAGAAGAGTTCAGTCGATCCTGATCCCACTCAAGCCTCCACCTCTGCTAGTTTCTCCCAATCCGCTCCATAGACATCTGACAAAGACAAAGCTTCTGAACAAGTTCACAAGCCTGTAACACCCTTTCCCAATAGGCTTAGGAACAATAATAAAAATATGCACATGGAGAAAATGCTAGAGATGTTCAACCAGGTTAAGTTAAATGTGCCACTTCTAGACGCTATCCAACAAGTCCCGGCTTATGCCAAATTTCTGAAGGATATGTGTACTCAGAAGAGAAAGACCAATGTGCCCAAGAAAGTGTTCTTGGCCACTAATATAAGCAAAATTCTGTCTGGTCCCATTCCCGTGAAATACAAGGATCCCGGATGTCCCACCATTTCCTGCACCATAGGACAGACCGAAATCAGTAGAGCGCTTCTTGACCTGGGAGCAAGTATCAACTTGCTACCTCTCTCAGTATACCAGCAACTTGGGTTGGGTGAGCTAAGCCCAACTCGAGTCACCATTCAGCTAGCTGATCGATCTGTGAAGATCCCAAAGGCGGAAATCACAGATGTCCTCATCTGGGTCGGGAATTTCATTTACCCCGTTGACTTCATTGTGCTTGAGACCTAACCTGTGTCCAATCTTAGGTCTCAAACTCCCGTCATCTTAGGGCGCCCATTCCTTGCTACAGCCAATGCCATAATCAACTGTAGGAACGGGTCCATGCGATTAACTTTCGGAGACATGACGAAGGAAGTCAATGTCTTCAATCTTGGAAGACAACCTAGGGATGTCAATGATCAGACATTTGAGGTCAATTCTATTGAAAACCTGACCAGTGAACATAAGGAATGCATGGAGATAGAAGCTGAGGAAGAGTTTGATCTGGAGGCTGAGGATTTTAATCTAGACCAGATCGTGGATTCAGCAGTGGATTGGGCATCAAGCCCCAGTGTACCCCATCTTAGGATCGAAAGCCCAGAGATTCCCTCCAATGAAGCAACACCTTCCATAGAGCTGAAAGCCCTTCCTGAACATCTCAAGTACGCCTACCTGGGCGGAAAGGACACCTTGCCAGTCATCATAGCATCCCACCTGACTGAGCAATAAGAGGACAGCTTAATGTCTATTCTGGAAAAACATAGGGAAGCCATTGGATGGACAATGAAGGGCATCAAGGGAATAAGTCCAGCCATCGTGCAACATAGGAATCATTTAGTCGATGAAGCACCCCTAGGAGGGACCCGCAACGCAGGCTTAACCCTCTCATGCAAGAGGCAATGAAGGCTGAAATTCTGAAACTATTAGATAATGGGATCATTTATCCCATTTCTGATAGCCAATAGGTTAGCCTTGTTCATGCGGTCCCAAAGAAGGCTGGCTTTACGGTAGTAGAAAATGAGGAAAAAGAGTTGGTACAAACAAGATTGCCTACCAAGGTTCGTGTTTGTATCGACTACAGGAAGTTGAATGCTGCTACCCGTAAAGACCATTTCCCGCTACCCTTCATCGACCAAATGCTTGAGAGTTTGGCTGGACATGAGTACTACTGCTTTCTGGATGGGTACTCAGGATACAATCAAATCCCCATTGCTGCCGAGGACCAAGAAAAGACGACGTTCACCTGCCCGTTCGGAACCTTTACTTATAGGCGCATGCCTTTTGGATTGTGCAATGCTCCTGCAACGTTCCAACGGTGCATGCTTAGTTTGTTCTCTGATATGGTGGAACGTTTTCTTGAGATTTTCATGGATGACTTCTCCATCTACGGAGATTCATTTGATCAATGTCTTCATCACTTAGAGTTAGTGCTACAAAGATGCATTGAGAAGAACCTAACTCTAAACTGGGAAAAATGTCACTTTATGGTAAGACAAGGGATTGTCTTGGGCCATGAGATTTCGAGGAGAGGCATAGAAGTAGATAAGGCTAAGGTAGAAGTGATTGTTAAGCTTCCACCCCCCAAAAGCATCAAGGATATTAGATCCTTTTTAGGGCATGCTGGGTTCTACCGACGGTTCATTAAGGACTTTAGCAAAATCGCGAGGCCTTTACTAACCTGCTCACTAAGGACGTGCCCTTTGATTTCAACGATGAATGTTTCAAGTCATGGGGGAAGCTTAAGCAAGAACTGATTTCTGCACCTATCATTTCTGCTCCTAATTGGGCCCAGCCATTTGAAATCATGTGTGATGCATCTGATTTTGCAATTGGTGTTATTCTAGGACAGCGCATCGATAATAGGCAGCACGTGATTTACTATTCGAGTAGGACCTTGAATGATGCCCAACAGAACTATACAACGACTGAGAAGGAATTCTTGGCCGTTGTCTTTGCATTAGAAAAATTCCGGCCCTACTTGTTAGGTTCGAAAACGGTGATTTTCACGGATCACTCGGCTCTAAAATACCTCATGACCAAGAAGGAAGCAAAAGCCCGACTGATTCGGTGGATCCTTTTGCTTCAAGAATTTGACTTAGAAATCCAGGATAAACGAGGTATTGAAAATCTGGTTGCTGATCATCTTTCACGAATTCTGAATGCACCAACCATCCAAGCTCCGATCAATGAGGATTTCCCTGATGAGCACATCCTAGCCATTCTTAAGGAACCCTGGTATGCTGACATCGTTAATTACCTGGCCACGGGACAATTACCCGCTGACTGGACAAAGTAAGGCCAATACCGCTTCTTTGCCCAAGTACGGTACTTCTTCTGGGAAGAACCATATCTTTTTAAGTATTGTCCAGACCAAATAATTAGACGATGTATACCCGAGGAGGAACAGAGGAGTGTGCTCAGCTTTTGTCATGATCTTGCTTGCGGAGGACACTTCGGTCCCCGTAAGACTGCAGAGAAGGTTCTATAAAGTGGGTTCTACTGGCCCACTTTGTTCAAGGATTCATATCATTTTTGCAAGTCATGTGCAAATTGTCAGAAAATCGGGAAAATTTCTAGAAGAGACATGATGCCCCTGAACCCGATCCTTGAAGTTGAAATCTTTGATGTTTGGGGTATCGATTTCATGGGGCCATTCCCCAACTCCTTCGGTAACCAATTCATTTTGGTTGCTGTTGATTATGTCTCTAAATGGGTAGAAGCTGTGCCGACCAAGACGAATGACAACAAAGTGGTTGTCAAATTTCTTAAAGACAACATCTTCTCCCGATTTGGCACCCTGAGAGCGATAATTAGTGATAATGAATCACATTTCTGCAACAAAGTTTTTGAAACTCTGATGCGAAAATATTCCATCAATCACAAGTTATCAACCCCGTATCATCCCTAGACAAATGGGCAGGTAGAAGTCACCAACCGACAGATCAAGCTCATTCTGGAAAAGACTGTCGGACAAAACTGAAAGGATTGGTCGGTTAAGCTCAATGATGCATTGTGGGCTTACCGTACCGCATTTAAGACAGTTCTGGGGATGTCTCCTTACAGACTCATGTTTGGAAAAGCCTGTCATCTGCCAGTAGAATTAGAACACCGGGCCCTCTGGGAATTAAGCAACTCAACTTTGACCTGACCAAGGCCGGTGAACTTAGGAAACTGCAGATTTCTGAATTAGAGGAGATATGGAATGAAGCTTATGAGAATGCACGAATCGCCAAGAGCAGGACCAAACTTTTCCATGACCAATTCATAACCCGGAAAAACTTTGCCCCGGGAGATAGGGTTCTGCTGTACAATTCTAGGCTTCATATTTTTGCGGGGAAACTAAAAACTCGTTGGTCGGGACCATTCATTGTGCGCACTGTTTTCCCACATGGTGTTGTGCTTATTGCCGACCCTAAAAATAACACAGAATTTAAAGTGAATGGGCAAAGACTGAAGCTCTTCTTGACCACTGAGCCGATGATTCCAGATGATAGTGTGCTCACTCTTTTTTGCCCCATCATACACCTAACCCCACCAAAAAAAAAAAATTGTTTATATGCTTACCCCGTGTACATTCTTTCGCCTATTTGCACTTGGCCGGCCCGAGTCCACGAAGACGGTAACATCATTCCTTCCCCTATTTATTGCATTTGCATCTGCATTCATTGAGGACAATGCATTAGATAGGTGTGGGGGGTGCTAACACTTTTTCTTTTTCTTTTTCTCTTCTTTCTTCCTTTTTTCAAAAAAAAAAATCTCAGATTGAAAAGAAATTTCATACTCTTTATAAAAATACCAAAAGATTATAGGAATTATGGGAACCTTAGTAATAAATCTTTTTTTTTGCCTAAGTAAACAAGAAAGAATGGTTTGACTAAAAAGATAGGAGGGATAAGGAAAATAATTCATACCTTTTATTTAGCCTTAGTAGAATATGCATAATTCACACACACATGCTTGGGATTTAGAGACACAGCTCTGAAAAAAAAAAAGCTGGATAATTGTGCCTCAAGAAGCATGATTGCTCACGCTAAAAAAAAAATCCTATATATAAATAAATCTTGATTTCGTGGCCTACTCCACTTGCATATTTGATCTGAAGGGTGTTTTTCCACCTGGTGCCCTAAGACCATCTGGTTTGGAAGTCATCGGTTTGATATGTGTTACATAAGTGAAGTAGAAAGCCTAATGGAACCAAGAATAATCAGTGAATATTAATAAAATTAAATGATATTCAAGGTTGAGTTGAAAAATCCGAAGCACATCACACTTACACATTATGCATATCTATCTAAAGAAAAATAAAAGAATGAGTTAGAAGCACAAGATCCTTTCTAAATTTAAAGAAAAACTAAAGTTTCTTCTTTATGAAGGCTAAAGTATAAGAGGACTTATGAGGGTTAAACCTAATTCTTACATCATTCGGTCATTTTTACTTAGATGATTGAAACTTCTTTTTCAAAAAAAAAAAAAAATCATCTTCTAACAACTAACTTCTTATCTTTACTTATTGGATTTTGTGGGTGCAATCCGCTGAAAACCCTCAGGAGACAACACTCCTCCTCTAGGGGAAACCTAGAGGTTTAAAGGCTTGTTGCACATGCTCAGTGCAATCGCGTCACCTGCAAAAGTGGTATAATAATTCTGTTATTTTTGTTTTGCTCGGGACGAGCAAAAAGATAAGTGTGGGGTGTGATTAGTCTCTAATTTTGCATAATTTTCATCACATTCTCACATTTATTTGATAATAAATTCTGCTAATAATACCTTGCTTCCTTGATTCTAGGTCCTTGGTGTTCAAATGAAGAAGAAGACCTAAATCACCATTTAATTGGTGATTAAGATCCTACCAAGTAGCCATTGACCTTAGAGTGAAGATTTTGTCAGCCTAGGGAGTCAAATCGCAAATCCAGGAGTACAGGTGGTCAGAAGATAGTCTGGGCGACGCGCTACCAAAACTGGGCGTGCGCCGCCCTGGCCGCGTTTCCGCGGCCATCTTGGCGCGCGCGCTTTTCAGTTTTGGGCCACGTGCTGTGCACGTGGCCCCCTTTGCCCTGGTGCCTATAAAAGCCCCCCCAGGGGTCTTCAGTGAACCAGATCAGAGTTTATGCAAATTTTGTAATCTTATTTTTAGTTTGTAGTTGTTGTTGTTCTTCTTCTTTTAGTTTTAGGTTTTAGCCATTAAAGTGAAAGAGTGTGTAAAGTGTTGTATTTGAAGGGTGACAAGATAATACAAGTACTACTTCTCTTCCTCCTTTCATTTACTTGTCTTTGCATTTACTTTTACTTGTTGTAGTGTAATTTCTTTCTTCTCCACTTCTTCTCTTTTACTTTGTTGTAGTGTAACTTCTTCTCCTTAACTTTTCTTTTCTTTTATTTTCTTGTAGTGTAACTCCCTCTTTTCACTTCTACTTTGTTGTTTCTTTTACTTTTATGGCTAACTAACTTTTTCATTTAGCATGGCTAACTAACTACTAACCCACTAATTTCTAACACTTGTTTGAAAACCCGCATGAGTCAATAGTGCCAAACAAGCGTTGTGCAAATGAGAGCTATGGCATCTTAAGACGAGGGTTCTAACTCTAATTTACCTACAAGTATCTACTTTCTTATACTTTATGCTTAATGAGTTTTGATGATTTATGAGTTGTATACTTTACTTGTTATTGTAAGTTAGAGACTTTTCCTTTTAACTTTGCCGATACCGATAGTGCACTCGAGTCTTCCTTATTCTCTCCTTCTATCGGATCTTGATAAGGGAATGTCCGAGTTTTTGCCGTGTAAGGCTAAGTTTTAGGATGAACTTTCACTCGATTTCCACGTGAATAGTTCCAACGCACAAGGGTTGTGTTTGCCTATGATCCATCGTGAGGCTATCTTCAAAAAGTTAGAAATTAGTAGAAGCACTTAGTAGAAAGTTAGCCATGCATTTTTACAACTAAGAAAAAAATCACTTTTACAAACCACCAAAACATTTTCCAACAATTCTTAAAAACAACTTCTTTCACTTTTCAATTCTTTATTTGGAAACGAGAATTTTCTTTTGTCTTGAACATAAAAGCCGCGTCAAGCTTCCATCGCTCTCCCTCCTTGTGGATACGACCCGTATAGCCACTTCGCTACTACGAAAGAATCGCAAAAGCAGTAACATCAACCCACACTTCCTTCTCTTATTTTAGTACTTGCTTTTTGCCGATCAAGCATCAAGATCATACCTTGCACTCGTTGGAGTCTCGCTCGTGGATTACGGTTTGGATCAAGTCGACTTGAAGATGAAGATCGTCAAGAAGACTTAGGTATCCATAGTTTAGTTTAGTGTGTTTTAGATCCATGTGTAAAGATTAGATAGTTGATATGCTCAAGTGCACAATACACACACGTTTTATGGATTTTGGTTTTCATGAATAATTTAGATCAAAACAAGTTTAAATGGTTTTTATGTATATTAGATGTGTTCGATATACATACATGCTTCATATCTTAAACAAACTTATTTTGATATGCCTATTCATGAGTTTTAGGAAAAATCAGATTTCCTATTGAAAAAAAATTCAAGTTTGGTAAAATGCAATTTTTGGTTTTTGGTAAAAATGATAAGACATAAAAATGTTTCAAATTGCTTGATATTTGAGTTGAAATTTTTATCACATGTTTATATATCAATGCAAAATGATAAAACTAATTTTGTGGATTTTTAGAAGATTTACAATTTATTAGAATATTTTTTAACATGTTTTTCTGACCCAGAAAATTGGCTGCCAGGCGCTGGCGGTCGACCGAGACGGTCGACCGTATTCCAGAGCCGGTCGACCGTCGGTCGACCGACGTGCACAGGTCCGTGCACGTCTGGCTAGCAACTGGGCCGGTCGACTGGACAGAGAGCTTTGCTCTCTGCAAATTGCGGTCGATCGGGCGGTCGACCGGGATGCCCCAACGGTCATTTTTATGACCGTTGGCGGTTGACCGGGTGGTCGTCCGCCAGCCGTGCTGGCTGAAAAATCAGCTAACGGCTAGTTTTAGGGTTTGGCCTATATAAACCCCATTTCTTTGGGATTTTGGCTAAGATTTTCAACAACAAAATTTCCTACTTTTTGAAGTGTTTTTACAAGTTTTAAAAAGTGTTTTAGAGCTTCAAAAAGATCTATCTTTATTTGTTTCAAAAAGAGTTTGGAAAATTCAAGAAAAAGGAAAAAGCTTTTGGGATTTGTTTTTGATCTTAACTCTTATCCTATTATTTTTCCAAGTGTTTCCTTGAGTTTTTGATTTCCAAACACTTATTTTCCACTTGAGCTATATCTTCTATCCTATTCTATTAGGATCATTTGTTTGTGGTTGAGGAAACCACCAAGTTGTAAACCCTCCTTGATTTGTTGTATCCCTCTTTGGTAGAGGTTGATCGGAGTGGTGTTTGCTCCCTCTAGTGAGAGGTGGAGTTTGGTTTTTGTATTCCTCTTCGGTAGAGGTGATTTGTGGTTGTGTGGCTACGGCCTTATCCCTCTTCGGTAGAGGTGGATTGTGGTTGTATTGCCTCGGTGGCATTGTAAGGTTGAGAGAGGAGTTCGGTACTCCTAGTGGATTGAAAATCCTTCTCGTGAAGGCGGGGACGTAGAGCTAGGGCTCGAACTTCGAAACACATCTTTGTCTTTGCGTTTGATCCATTGCCTCTAAACTCTCTGTCCTTTATTTGTGTTTGTGCATCATTGCATCATTCATATTACTATTCATATTATATGCTTGGTTGTGTTTGTGCGCCTCACTTATACTTAACCATGAGAGCTTCAGATAGCACCTCAACCCTTATCTAGGGGAATCAAGGGGAGTTAGTTCAGAGCCCTTCACGAGGAATTCGGCTAGACTCGTTAGTTGTATTAAGTGTTTGTGCGTATTTGTTTTAGCTTCCACATTCTTCCGCATTTAGTTTCTAGATTAGCACTATCACCTATTCACCCCCCTCTAGTGATTTACAATTGGTATCAGAGCCTACGCTCCTGATATTTAGGTTTAACAACCTAGGAGTGAGATCTTGGTTTAGCTAATCTACCATTTGCATTTGCATATATTTGTTTGCACACATTTAGTTTGCACACCCATGGACTTCATGACCCCACCTATGTTTGATGCTTCCAACATTGTTGTTTGGAAGACTAAGATGTCCATCTATTTACAAACCCTAGGCTTACATGTTTATCTTGCCGCTACCAAGAAATGCTATCTTGGTAATAGCAATCATATAGGGGCAAATGCACAAGCCCTTGAGGCCATTAGAAGCACGCTTTCTAAAGAAGATCTTAAGCATGTTTCTAATCTTTATTCCGCCTTTGCAGTGTGGAACAGTTGACAACCACAACCACCTCCAAGCTTCAAGTGCCAATCCGACAAGAGGAGGAATCTAGTGGAGACTCCGAGTCACAATGCTTCATGGTCCAAGGGAAGACTCCCTTGAGGTACAATCGGAATCTCAACTAGATAATGATGATGCTAGTTCTTCATGTAATGATTTTGTTGATGCCATGCTTTGAATGAAGAACTATCTATTGTGTGTGAAAAATTATTGAAAATATAATATTTTAAAAAAGAAAAGTCTAGGCATTAATAATGAAAATAAAAATTTGATTTCTAGACTTAACAATGTTTTGTAAGAGAAGGAGGAGATTTCTAATGAAAGGGATTCATTAAAATCTCAACTTGATCTTGCCCTAAAAGAAAATAAATTTTTGAAAAATAAAAATGATTGTATTGATGTTTTAAAGAAAAATGAAAACTTGTCTTTAAAACTTGATTTTATTGTAAAGAGAATAATTCTTTGAAAATGAAAATTGTTTCTATTTCAAAAGATTTAGAAAATTGTTTAAAGAAAATGAAGTTTTGCAAAATAAGATTGATGCACATGTTTGCCGTGCTAGGGTAGTTTCACCTAGATCACCCCTTGCATGCTCTACTTCTTCTTTGATTAAAAATGATATAAATGTTTTAAAGAAGAATATGGATTGTTTGGGCTCCACTTTGAGCCATTGTATTTCTAGTCATACACGCTTGGAATCCTTAGTTCGATAGAAACAAGTTCCATTTATTATGCATGCACACCCTCCACGGCATACACATGCTCCTCACGGACACCATCATCACTTGTATGCTCACGTGTACACTTGCACACATTGTGGACGTAAGGGCCACCTTACTAAATTTTGTTATGATAGAATACATGATGTTAATTTAGCAAATAAATTTGTTTGGGTTAGGAAAGGTACTAACCCCCATGGACCCAAAAAGTTGTGGGTACCAAAGACCACCCCTCTTGTTTATGATGTAGGTGTGGGCTCTCGCATGACGTGAGAGTATCGGTACCTTAGAGTGGATGCGTTCCGAGCTTCATGTGGACTGTTTGGATGCATCACTTTCAAGGGGAGTTTGGTGGGAGGACCACCTTGGTTTGGAGTACTAGAGAGGTGCCCTCATCGGTTTTGGTATCGATCTCTAACTCCTATTTATTTACATGCTTTCATATCATTTGTTTTATAGCATGTTTCAATGTTTATAGATTATTATGATAATACCATGTTTATTAGATTAGTGACATACATGTATAGTATTTGAGACACCCATGTTGATATGGACCATTATTTTTGTGTTCTCACCATAGTTTAGCTATCATATACATCATGAATCTAATGCATGTGTATTTGACATAATAATCATATGAGTTTTTGTTTTTTGATGCTTCATATTTTGATTACTTGTTTAAATGTTAGTTTTCATTAAGACTAGGATTTATACTTGTACATATAATGGGCCACAAATAAATCTATATATGTTTGTACTTGAACGCTTATTTGTACCCATTAGATGTACTAGTATAGTCTAGTTTTGATGATTCATGCATTTAACTTGTATTCCTATTTTATTCATATTTTATGATTCTTGTTTAACCTCATGTATATGTCCATCTTGTCTAAACTATTGATTATACATATACATCCTTTGAGCCACGTGCCTTAATGCATATACATTTGTGGACTCGTTATGTTTTGGATATGTATGTATACTTTAGTTTGTATAAGACATACATATGCATTGAAGATTAAATAGTTTTGATGATTTTCATGTTTTCGTATTTTAAGGAATATTGAGCTTAATTGCCAATTTTCATGATTATATGTTTCACATAACACTTGTTCGCTCACCTTATTTATGTTTCTCATGATTGTGTTTTCATGAGTATGATATGTGCCTTATTATTTTTGAGTGTTTAGTGATCATGTGATTTATATAGTTTCATGAAATATAATTTTATTTTATTCCTTATTTGAAGGATTTCGTACTAGTTAACAAATTTTTCATATAACTAGTTACGGTATTCTTCGTTATGTAGAAGTTTTCAAGCATACTATATTTTTCAAACCTATTTTTGAAAACCCCTACCTTCCAAGGCTAGTTGGATGGGAGATCATGCTCATTTGCTTTATAGTGAAAATCATTTTAAACTTGAATATGATTGGGAGGATAGGATATGAGATATACACTTGATATATTGTTGTTTCAATTGGTATCATTGGAACCTTTCAATTGGTATCAATATTGAAATTTTTGTATACTCATATATATTGTTTTTATTTTGATATCATATGTTCTTAATGACAAATTCTTACAATTGGTATCATTTTGTATCAAGATGTTTATTTGAATAATTTCAATTGGTATCAAGATTTTTATGTGTTTTTCTCAAAAAAAATTGGTATCAATGCCTTATTTACTTTCATTGGTTTATATGTTCACTTTCAATTGGTATCAAGATGCTACTTTGACATATTTTTAAATTGATATCTTAATTGATTGTCACCCCTTATTTACATCATTTGTGTTTTAGACAAAAAGGGGAGAACATTGTTTTATTGCTTTTAACCCTTTGTTGATTCTTTGTTTCGAACAAAAAGGGGGAGAAGAATTTATTGATTTGTTTTTTACTTTGACCCCTTGTTGATGACTGACAAAAAGGGGGAGAATTATTTTGTTTATGCATGTTTTTGTATGCATGTTTTGTTTATCAAAAAATTGATAGTATTGTTATTGTTTGTGTTTATGTTTATTGGTATCAAGAGCATGTTTTGAAGATATATTTGTTTTATGCATGATTGATGCATATTCATGTTTAGTATTTATTGCATATATTTATTGTTTAATGCTATGCATGAGTTAAGGGGGAGCTTCTTTGAAGCTTAACTTTAATCCATGCATATATAACTCCATGAGTTTGTCACATCAAAAAGGGGGAGATTGTTGGCCCAGAGGCCTTTCCACTCTAGTTTTGATGATGATTAACTCATGTAGTTATATTTACTAATTATCTTGTGATGTTTAGTTTCAGATCATTTAGCAAGATATTAGTTGGTGATTGCTTCAACAAGATGAGTTTTGAAGCATTCACATGGTGATTCCAAAGCCGTGCATCAAGATCATACCTTGCACTCGTTGGAGTCTCGCTCGTGGATCACGGTTTGGATCGAGTCGACTTGAAGATGAAGATCGTCAAGAAGACTTAGGTATCTATAGTTTAGTTTAGTGTGTTTTAGATTCATGTGTAAAGATTAGATAGTTGATATGCTCAAGTGCACAATACACACACGTTTTATTGATTTTAGTTTTCATGAATAGTTTAGATCAAAACAAGTTTAAATAGTTTTTATGTATATTAGATGTGTTCGATATACATACATGCTTCATATCTTAAACAAACTTATTTTGATATGCCTATTGATGAGTTTTAGAAAAAATCAGATTTCCTATTGAAAAATCCAAGTTTGGTAAAATACAGTTTTTGGTTTTTGGTAAAATGATAAGACACAAAAATGTTTCAAATTGCTTGATATTTGAGTTGAAATTTTTATCACATGTTTATATATCAATGCAAAATGATAAAACTATTTTTGTGGATTTTTAGAAGATTTACAAGATTTATTAGAATATTTTTTACATGTTTTTCTGACCCAAAAATTGGCTGCCAGGCGCTGGCGGTCGACCGAGATGGTCGACCGTATTCCGAGCCGATCGACCGTCAGTCGACCAACGTGCACAGGTCCGTGTACTCTGGCCAGCAACTGGGCCGGTCAACCAGGCGGTCGACCGGACAGAGAGCTTTGCTCTCTGTAAAATTGCGGTCGACCGGGCGGTCGACCGGGATGCCCCAACGGTCATTTTTATGACCGTAGGCGAACGACCGGGCGGTGGAACCGCCAGCCGTGCTGGCTAAAAAATCAACTAACGGCTAGTTTTAGGGTTTGGCCTATATAAACCCCATTTCTTTGGGATTTTGGCTAAGATTTTCAACAAGAAAAATTCCTACTTTCTGAAGTGTTTTTATAAGTTTTAAAAAGTGTTTTAGAGCTTCAAAAAGATCTATCTTTATTTGTTTCAAAAAGAGTTTGGAAAATTCAAGAAAAAGGAAAAAGCTTTTTGGATTTGTTTTTGATCTTAACTCTTATCCTATTTATTTTTCCCAAGTGTTTCCTTTGAGTTTTTGATTTCCAAACACTTATTTTCCACTCGAGCTATATCTTCTATCTTATTCTATTAGGATCATTTGTTTGTGGGAAAAGAGATTGTTTGTGGTTGAGGAAACCACAAGTTGTAAAACCTCCTTGATTTGTTGTATCCCTCTTTGGTAGAGGTTGATCGGAGTGGTGTTTGCTCCCTCTAGTGAGAGGTGGAGTTTGGTTTTTGTATCCCTCTTCGGTAGAGGTGATTTGTGGTTGTGTGGCTATGGGTCTTATCCCTCTTCGGTAGAGGTGGATTGTGGTTGTATTGCCTCGGTGGCATTGTAAGGTTGAGAGAGGAGTTCGGTACTCCTAGTGGATTAGAAATCCTTCTCGGTGAAGGCGGGGACGTAGAGCTAGGGGCTCGAACCTCGAAACACATCTTTGTCTTTGCGTTTGATCCATTGCCTCTAAACTCTCTCTCCTTTATTTGTGTTTGTGCATCATTGCATCATTCATATTGCCTATTCATATTATATGCTTGGTTGTGTTTGTGTGCCTCACTTATACTTAACCACGAGAGATTCATATAGCACCAGGGGAATCAAGAGGAGTTAGTTCAGAGCCCTTCACGGGGAATTCGGCTACACTCGTTGGTTGTATTAAGTGTTTGTGCATATTTGTTTTAGCTTTCGCATTCTTCCGCATTTAGTTTCTAGATTAGCACTATTACCTATTCACCCCCCTCTAGGTGATTTACAGGATTATGGTGATGGATATCCATTTCTATGATTGTGTAGCGTGTCCCTTCAATTCATAGTGTAATATTGGAATGGCCAAGATCCTATTTGTCATACTTCGCTCTCCTTCAAGCAAAAGTACACGTTGATACGGGTCAAAGGTAAGTAGGCGCCGAAGAGGTAAGTAACTTTTTTACATTTTAGTTTTTTTTCTTTTAATTTTAGCGTAAATTACTAATACCATAATCTTCCAAATCTCTTTCACTCTTTTTCAACTTTTTTGTACATATCCACTTCCATTTCTTCACCTTCTCTATCTTCCACTTTCTTCCTGACTTAACTTTAACTCTTTTTCATTTTCTTTTAAAGAACTAAAAGAAGATCTTTAATCATTCTTTGTAACTTAAAAGAGTACTTGCTAAAAAAGCTTCCATCACTAGTCTCTCCTTGTGAATCACGACCCGTATAGTCACTTGCTATTGCGAAAGTATTGAGTACTTGCACTCATTATTCTAATTTCTAAAATTCTGTATTCTTGTGTGCAGGAAAAACTTCAATCAAATTTTGGCACCGTTATCGGGGGAGTGGTAAGTAATTCTCTTTTTAGTTTACATTTTTAGTTAACTTTCTTCTTTGTTCTTGGTGTACAGATTTAACAAACAAGAAATTTTTACTGAAGTGGACAGATAAGTGGCCCTGGACTCTGCTGAAGAAAGCAGAGCCCAGAATCCCTCAGATTTGCTACATTCCTGTGGCAATCTGAGTGAACTACTAACCTGTATTTTTTGCAGGCGGGCTGAATTGCAAAGTTTAATATCTGTAGTTATTTATTTTCTTGTTTGACTCACTGTATATCTATTTCTAGCACAACAGTAAAAGGTTGATTGTAAATGCTAAAAATGATTTAGACTTTGCATTTAGGCACGTGTCTATTTTATTACATTTTCTATTTACTATTAAAGAGTGCTAGAGCCAAGGTATGTGTGCATAGC
This sequence comes from Agave tequilana, assembly GCA_038442645.1. Classification (NCBI taxonomy): domain Eukaryota; kingdom Viridiplantae; phylum Streptophyta; class Magnoliopsida; order Asparagales; family Asparagaceae; genus Agave; species Agave tequilana. Next base: position 50,371 of record JAVJIF010014755.1, read on the forward strand.
ATTTAGTATAAGGTTCATTCTTGTATGAAATATTGCTTGAGTGTTAATTTTTCTATATACTTGTATATTGCACTAAATTGATTTAAGGGCTTGTCTTATAAACAAGATAAGGTGGGAAAGTTATTACCCTCCCTTAGCCCACAAACAATCTCCTCATTTACTAACCCAAGCCTAATTAAACTGAGTAAATGTTGGTGAAATCACCTAGAGGGGGTGAATAGGTGATGTCTATACTAAGTGGCAAATAATGCGGATTAAAAACTATTTAACAATAAGCAACAACAATAATAAAACTTGCAAGAAAGTAGACAAATAATAGTGCAAGTAAAGGAGAGAGAGAGTTTAGAGATATGTGGTCAATCGCATAACACGAGAATATGTTTCGAGGTTCGAGCCACTGCTCTACGTCCCCGCCTTCAACACGATGAAGGATTTCCACTATGCTTGATCCCCCGGATCGTCAATACAAGTTCTCATTGGAACTCTAAGGACACACTTGTCCTCTCTCACGGTGCCGCAACACCAACTTAGAGCTCACTAGCTCGCTTGAGGCCACAACCTCTATAACTTCTCAATTTGAGGAAATGGTGATCAACACTTGACCACAAACAATGCTCACATGCACATCCTATAACCAAGATGAGGGGATGAAACTTTAGGGATTGTGTAGTGCAAAAGTCTAGAAGAGAAGTAGAGGAGAAAGCTTCAAGTTAAAACGCAATAGGAATGGGAAATTTGGCTCAAGGGAAACTCTTTTGCTAAAAAGGTTAAACTTCGAAAAAATTTAATTTTAATCTTGTAAATCTTATATTTGAGTTGTATAACACTCCCACTATTTATAGGGGATGAAAACTAGGTTAGAAAAGCCAATAGATTCCCAACAAAAAACAAAATTGGATATAGCCGTTGGCAACCAGTCAGCAGACTTTGTCTGCTGCCAATCGGACCCGGCTGGTCCACCACCAACGGTCAGATTTTCGATCGTTAGGAAAGCGGTCGATCGAAGTTCCCAAACAGAGAGTGTAAACTCTCTGTCGGTCGACCGGGCCAGTCGACCGGAACAAACAGAGAGCTCTGCTCTTTCTGTCGGTCGACCGGGCCGGTCGACCGATGTACACATGCATATTGGTGCATGTCGGTTGACCAACAGAGCAGTTCTGCTCTGCCAGCAGTCGATCGTGTGGTCGACCGGACAAGGCCAAAAAATAGGTTTTGAAAAGCTTTTTGAAGCCTAAAAATTTATGATAAAATTTCTTTTAGATGGGTAGATACAAAATAAAGTTCTAGGGCTTAGAAAGACCAGAGTGTGATCATAGATCAACACTAATAAAATTTGAATTATATTTTGATAAAAATTCTGTTTCTAAACTAAAAACCGTTTTTCCAAAAACTTTTTTTTTCCAAAAACCGATTTTTCCAAACTTTGTTTTTCTGAAACTTGGTAAGAAATTTTGTAATAAAATTTTGCTTGAAAGCATGAAGCAACATCAAATGTGTGTGTGTGGCAGTCCCAAGGTTATCAACCTCTATCATCTCAGTTTTGACAAATAGACTATAAATCCTAACTAAAATGAAAAATAAAAGATACAAATCTTGTAATATAGTCTTCTCAACTTGTTTGATCCTGCCGCTCTTCTAGTGTGCTAGGCTCTGGGATCTAAATCTTCACGGCTTCCAAATGTGTCTTGTGTTGGAGCCGTCAATCATCCTATGTTTTTACCTGAAACTCATTTAGACAATCTTGTTAATACTTAACTACATATGTTTTGTTATCATCAAAACTTGGGGCTAATGGCCTTTCGGCCAATAGTTGGCCCTAGGGACGTCTCGGACTCAAATAGGAGACTGACCTACGGGGAAAGTTGATTTGAATTTGACTCTTGCCAAACCGATGTCTAAGGTTGGGGATTGAGGGGCGAAACCCCGAAGGTTGTGGTTTGGAATAATTAGCTCGTTGCTTAGGTACGGATACCTCTCACTGATCTTGCTGCTACTTAGCCGGTTAACTTGTGGTCAGATTCAGCAAAATATCCCCCATGATAGTCTAACTAGTTAGGAGTCGTCTAGGTCTAAGGTTTACCCTAACTTATGTTAGATTTTTTTTCTTTTTATTTGTTTGCTTATTTGTTTGTTTTTCTTTATTTGTGTTTGACATTTCCTGTGTGATATGACTTATAACAATAATTTTTTAATTTAATGGTAATCCATATTACACCCCGACCTCTTTTTTAGATATTACCAACTCGGAATATCATAACTTTAACCAACCTAGTGTGTCGAATTGGTCTTATCCGAATCAATATAACCAATGCCCCCAATCTTATGACCATAATTTTCAAAATAATTTCAACTCTTTATAGAGTCAATAGGGATTCACTTCACCCCGAGTCCAATTTTCAATCAATTTGTCCTCCTTATCCACCTTGTCCACAATATTTCTAAGATTCATACTTAGTTCCACCAGTTCAAAACAGAAAACCATCAATCTTTGAAATGAGTATGTGTGAGTCCAAGCAACAATCACAAAAATCTGACGGACTCACAATTTCACCACAAATTTCAAAACAAAACTTTATCTTTTCAAGTCCAATCGCAACAAAATGATGAACCAATCGACTATGAAAAGATGCTTGATGTCACGACTTAGGCTCAAATCCCTCGTAATCATGACATAGATATAATGGTCCAAACTTTTCATTCTCACCGTTTGACCATTTCTGTTGTCATTAACCATTCTGTTAGAGCCGAAGAATCATGTTGTTTTGGAAAATAAGATTCTATTTCAGCACACCTATTTGAACTTGCCCAAACCCCAAATTTTGAAAATGAAATTGACCTTTTGGCAAGTTATCCCTTTATTGAAATTGAATTTGAGAATGAATATGATCTTGAACCAAAACTTGGTAATTCAATTCTATTTCTTGATTAATAATGACTCCGGTGTCTTCACCTGATTTCAATCTTTTTTCAGAGTTAACATTAGATCCTGTGCCAATTCATCATGAAATTGAATCGCCAATCTTTTATGATCATTATATTAAACTTGACCAATTTCATACTTTCGAAAGTCTCGTTGACAAATTGGCAAGTTCTCATTTTTATGAAATTGAAATCAATGAGAAATATGACCTAGATTCTCAAATTTGTGATCCAGTTCAAATTTGTGATCCAGTTCAAATTCCTGAACCAATATTGACTCCTGTTTTGTTACCCAACTTGAATAATATTTTAGAGTCAATTTTGATTCCCACACCTGTCATTCTTGAACTTGAATTACCAATGTTAAGTAACATTCTGTTGCTGAAAAAGAATGTGGACTTGAGTTTTAACTTCTTGATTTGGACCCACTTCCTGAACCAATCTCGACTCCTGATCCTTTACTTGACTTAAGTCACTTTTCTGAGTCGGTATTTGTTCCCGTACTTCTTAAGTCCATGTTAATCATTCCATCTTTTCACAGTCCATTTTGGAATAAGGGTGTTGATAAAATTGACTCCGAAATTATTTGTGAAATTTGAAAATTAGATGGGATAAAATTCTTAATTAAATCATTCATATATATATCATTTTAGTGGGTTATAGTAGAGAGGTTTCTGGTTGGTTCCTCCGAACTCCACGCAAATTAGATTGGGCTAAATTTCATGGACCAATTAGACCACCACCGGAGCCACCATCTTATGGTAATATTTTCCTTCCCTTTCTTCTTTTTCATGCATCTATGCATTAATTCATACATTGAGGACAATGCATGAGAAGGTGTGGGGAGGGTCTAACATAACTTAGGTTTTCCTTTTATTAAAAAATTATAAAAATTAAAAATTAAAAAATTAACATTTTATTTACTTTAAAAAAATTGAAAATAGAAACAATATTTTGACATATTTTTTGTAAGAAATTAAGTTAATTTTATGGAATAGGAGAATCATAATTAGGATTCCTTATAGTTGGTCAAAATAAGATTATTTGTTTGATTTTTAGGGTTAGGAAGATAATTTGTCAAACTAATTTAGTTTTGATCTTTTCCTTGATGAAATATGTGCACTTTATACACTTACATACTTAGGGTTCAAAAACAAAGATTCTTATGCCTTTTTAAATGTATGTATATGTATATATATATATATATATATATATATATATATATATATATATATATATATATATATATATATGTATATATCTATGAAAAATAAACAAATCTAATTATTAGCCTAAGCAAGCCTTGGTATTTATGCAAAAGATGATTAATAAGTTTATATATATATATATATATATATATATATATATATATATATATATATATATATATATATATATATATATATATATATATATATATATATATATATCTTCTGATTAAGCTAGATATTTGTGCCTCATAAAGTATAAGTATTCACGCCTAAAAGCGGTTTATATAATAAAATTCTTAGTTTTGTGGTCTTGTTTGCTCAAGTCCTTAAGTCCTTAGGGTATTTTCTCACCCGGTGCCCTAAGACCATTTTGTTTGGGAGTCCGATTAAAGGCTTGTTACATGGGCAGATAAGAAAGCTTAATAAAACTAAGAAATAATACCAACTAAAATAAATAAATAAATAAATAAGGCATAAGAGTTAGAGTTAAAGAATCCTTAGTCAAAATTTTCACGGTCACGAAGGTGCATATGACTTAGGGTAAAGTAATAGACTAGATGAGAAGTATAATTTGACTCCTTACTTTGATTGATAACAAATTTTTGAATAGAGACTAAGTTTAGGAATGAAAAAATTCGATTTTCCTATAACTTATAGATTACTTAATTATTACAATAATATTTCAAATATTTTTTCTTTTAAAATATGTTTTCAAAATACAAACATTTTTCTCTTTCTTAATGGATTTTGTGAGTGCAATCTGCTGAAAACCCTCATGAGAGGAAACTCGTCATCTGGGGGGAACATCGAGGCTTAACGGCTTATTGCACATGCTCAGTACAATCACATGACCTGTGAAAGTGGTCTAATAAATCTTTGGTTTAGTTTTATTGTTTTGCTCGAGGACGATTAAAAGATAGGTATAGGGGTTTGATCGGTCGCTAATATTGCATAATTATTATCATATTCTCATACTTATTATATAATAAACACTGCTTTTAATTTTTATCTAATTTATTTGCAGGCACATGGCTAAAGGAATGGAAAGAGAAACGAGCCCAAAGCCCATCAAAATTCTGATTTAATTCAGAATTAATTTGAAATCAGAAAATCAAGGCAGATTAGGGCAAATCTGATTAGTTGAAAACCAATTAGAACAAATCTCTACAAATCTATTGGTTAAAGCCCAAGATCAAAGGCCATTTTGTCATATTCAGAAGCTAAAACGAGAAATCCAGAACAAGATAAAAGCAAATCACGAAGCCAGAGAGTCTACCAATAGGGTGTGGCTAGCCACGGAAACGTGGCAAAAGCCGCGTTTCCGTGGCTTGTTGGAGGTTGTCGGGGGAGTGTTTGCTCCCCATATCTTCGTACGCCTCTCTCCATTGGATTTTGCCTATAAATATAGGGTTTTTCAGAGACCACAGAGTACGACCAAACAGATAGCAGAATTTAGGCTAATTTGTAGTTTGTAACTTAGGTTTTTATTTTCTTTCATGTAATTTTTATTTTCTTTATGTAACTGAGAGGAGAGGATACTTTTATGGAAGAATGAAAGCAAGCTTGTACTGAAGGTGACACCGGTGTAGTGATCTTTTCTTCCATTGTTATTTAGATCGAATCGAAGTTTCTTTTTCTTCTTTACTCTTATTTTCGTTTACTTTCCTCTTCTGTGTTTGTGGATCCAAATAAAACCGATAGCCTCGAAGTTGCCTTGCCCTTGCAAGTGCCGTTGATGGATTATGGTGATGGATATCTATTTCTATGATTGTGCAGCTTGTCCCTTCAATTCATAGTATAATACGGGAATGACCAAGATCCTATTTGTCATATTTCGCTTGCCTTCAAGAAAAGGTACACGTCGATACGGGTCAAAGGTAAGCAGGCGCCGAAGAGATAGGTAACTTTTTTAGGTTTTAGTTTTCTTTTCTTTTAATTTTAGTGTAAATTACAACACCACAATCTTCCAAATCTCTTTCACTCTTTTTCAACTTCTTTGTACATATCCACTTCCATTTTCTCCACCTTCTCTATCTACCACTTTCTTCCTAACTTAACTTTAACTCTTTTTTATTTCCTTTTAAAGAACTAAAAGAAGATGTTTGATCATTCTTTGTAACTTAAAAGAGTACTTGCTAAAAAAGGTTCCATCACTAGTCCCTCCTTGTGGATCACGACCCGCATAGCCACTTGCTATTGCGGTAGTATTGAGCACTTGCACTCTTTATTCTAAGTTCTAAAATTCTGTATTCTTGTATACAAAAAAAACTTCAATCACCTTTATTCTAAGTTCTAAAGTTCTAAAATTCTTAATTTAGATACACACTAAAAACACCAATAACACCACCACCTTCTTCTCCTCCTCCCTGACTCTTTCTTTTCTTTTTAAGAAACATAGAAGAACTATTTAACTAGTTCTAGTAACTTAGAAAGTAAAACTTACCTAAACGCTTCTATCGTAGTCCTTCCTTTTGTAACACGACCCAAATAACCACTTGCTATAGCGGTAGTATTGAGCAACCTAACACACTTAATCTTTATTTCTAAACTTAACATTTTCTTTGCAGGTTCAAATTCAGTCAAATTTTGGCACCACTGCCAGGGAGAGACAATAAGTTTTTTTAATTTACTTAATTGGTTAAATGTTTTCTTCTTTGTTTTTGTGTGCAGGGGTTTATTTGAAGAACTTAATTGCTGCAGAGGACATCTAAGTAGCTCTGGACTCTGCTCTAGAAAGTAGAGTCTGAAATCCTCAGTATTATCGCACAGAAGCGACAAAAGCCGCGTTTCCGTGGCAATCTAAGTGAACTACTTACCCTTCTTTTTGTGGGTGAATGAATCTCAAAGTTCAGATTTCTACAATCTTTAGTTTTCTTATTTAACCTACTGTGCATATTGTATTAATCCAACAGTAACTTTTTGCTCGTAAATGCTTAAAAAATGTTTAGACTCTTACATCTTAGGGCACGTGTCTAATTCGTTCAATTTTTGTTCCTATTGAAGAGTGCTGGAGCAAAGGTACATGTAGCTTAGGAAAAACATTTGGATGATATACATTGCTAAGTATTGTTTCTGTTATATATTTGTACACTTGCACTAAAATAATTAAGAGCGTGTCCTTAAATAAGATAAGGTGGGGAAGTCATTACCCTTCCTTAGCCAAAAATCATCTCCTCACTCACTAACCCAAGCCTAACTAAAACTGAGTAAACGTTGGCCCTAGGGATATCTCGGACTTGTAAATCACCTAGAGGAGGGTGAATAGATGATGGTTATAGGTTATGGCAAATAATACGGAATAGAAAACTATTTCTAGCAAACTAACAAATAACAATATCAATATATGTAACAATGACACAAAAGTATAAGTAGCAATATGAAATAAGCAATAATAGTAAGCAATAGTAAACAGTGAGTTTGAGTAAGAGGGAGTGAGAGAATCACAAACACGGATAATTTGTTTTGAGGTTCAAGCCACTTGTTTTACATCCCCGCCTTCACCGCAATGAAGAATTATACTAGAACACAATCCCGCAAGATCACTTCTCTATATGTTCGCACAAGAACGAATCGAACCTGCAAGTCCGCTCACTCGGTACCGCAACATCTTACAATTTGATGAACCCTCAAGCTCGTATTGAGGCGTCAAACTCCACAACACTTCTCAATAATACGGAAAAATATGACCTTTTCTATATCACCAAAAGGGGCTCACAAACACAATCCTATAACCAAGAATAGAATATGTAGCTCTGAGATTATGGTGAGAAAAGCTTTGAGATTTATGGAGTTAGGAATCAAACAAATGAGATTTTATAATGGACTTTGTATTTAAAAACTTCTCTTTTTGAAATCTTTTTCTCTTGAGAAATTTAAGTCTAAAATGACAATATATCTTAAAAACTATCTTAATTATCTACATGGTTTCTATTTATAGGTATTCAAAATACTAGAGAGATAACCCATGTAGCCGTTTTTGTTTGACCTCTAAACAGTTAATTAAAAATATAGTCGTTTCAGGCAGAAAATGCCAGAACAGCCAGGTCATTCGACCACCAACAGTCATATTTTATGACTGTTGGGCAACTTGGGTCAGTCGATCGATCCAAACCAAGAGTAAATGGCTTACAGTCAACCGCCCGATCGACCGTCCGGTTGACCGACCCAATACAAAAGCATTGTAAACTATTTGAAATTTTGTTTTCATTTTGTAAAATATTTTTCAACAAAAAGGATCAAAATATAGTTCATGTAATATTGTAAAGTCAAACTATGAGATCAGAGATCAACACGAAGTTTTAAGAGGTAGAACTAATATTTTATTGAGAAGCAAATTCTCTTTCAAATATAAGAAAATTATCTCAAAATACATCATGTAAAGAAATATTATTTTGTATTCTTTTGAATTCATCTTTAAAAACTCTTGAAGCAAAAATTCAAATAATATTTTGTGTGTGTGTGTCAATCTCCAGAGCTAACTATATCACCAATTCTTGGTTTTAGCAAACTACAAAAATCTTACATTAAAAAGAAAATAAGATTGCTTTTCTTTGGCAAAAGGAATCGCTTGGAGCTTGTCTCTTGGAATGAATTCCACGATTTGCTTATTAGCTTAGCTTTAGGATCATCAATTTTTAAGGGCTTCATAAATATGTGAGTCTTTATGGAGAAGCCAAGCTCGACATGAAATCAATGTTATTACCTAAAACTTATATAGATAGAAATATTAGAATAAATAACTACATGGGATTATTATCATCAAAATTCGGGTAAATGACCTTTGGGCCAAAAATCTCCCCCTTTTTGATGATAACAAAACACATGGAGTTATTTTAAATAATGTTGGGAGAGGCTTCAAATGAAGCTCCCCTTAAATATGTGCATACATAAAGAGTGTGACATGTAATGATCAAAAACTGAAATAGGATATTCAATGTGAGACTAAATCATCAATTAAAGTAAGGATGTGATGTTCAATATAAGAGTTCTATGCAACACTTTTATGCATAACAAGATGTGATAGATAAAAGCATATGCATAAACGTTTTCCTCCATCCATCAAGAACCACCATCCTCCAAATAAGATGATTCAAACACATGAATAATAGATCAAGTTTTTATAGCTAAAGCAATTTTCAAAATAAAGACACCAATTGTTTTATAGCTAAAGCAATTTCAAAATAAAGGTACCAACAATTGTCAAAAATAAGGTTTCCAACATAAGTATCAACATAAAAACATCCATCAAACATGAAGTCATAAACAAACATGAAGTCAACACATGAACATGTGTTCAACAAAATGAAATCACTAAAGCAACTAAAATAATGACTACTTCTTCTCCCCATTTTTGACATACATCAAAAAAAGAGGGAAGTCAAGAATCTCCTTCATCTTCATCATTATCGTCATCGGGCTTTGCAACTGGGTGAAAAGCCATGAAGGATCCTGAGGAGCTGTCTAGGGATCAAAAGGAGGACCAGTCGGAGGAAGAGGTTATTCATAAGCATCGAGAACTGGAACTGGACAATCATGCCTGGAAAAGCTGTAGTCGCTGCAACGCTAATGATATCTAATGGAGGATTACACATAAGACATGTTGCTCGGTTGCTTGCTCTGAAGCGTTTTCTTGGTCAGCAAGATCTTCAATGTAGATGAAATGATGCTAAGAGAAAGATTACTCAGCTGGATCATGATACCTGTATATGGATCGACAGCTAAAGAGGAGGAACTGAAGGCAAAAGGCTGGGCAGGAGGTGAGGTAGGATGGGGAGGAGCCTGTGCACGAAATTCATCATGCATCCTCTTTAAGAGGGTGCAATCGATATCAATAGAAGGGGATATAGTTCTCTCATCAGAAAGATTAATCTTGACATGCTTGAATAGACGAATAAGAATCATCCCGTATGGGAGATTCCTACTAGGAATCATCAAGTGATGGGAAAGCATGACATCGATGATGAGATGAGAGATATTCACTTTAATGCCTCGGAAAAGGCAATAAATGAGAAGGGGTGCACAACTACGAGCATAACTATATTCCCTAGATTTAGGCAGAAGATTATGAAAAATGATCTTTGCAAGGACTTGAGCGGGAAGTGTGTAATGCTTCACCTCCTTATTCCTCATAAGGCTCGTGTTATCATCATCGTGGAGAAGATGAGAGACAGTGAGAGCATTCTCACCGTCAGGGTGCTCAAAATCATGAAGGTCCATATGAAAAATTTCTACGCCTACACGATAGTTTGAAAATCCTAGCAAATCATTCAAGTGAGATATTGATGTCAATATTCCTAATACAAGATTTAATATGATTGTCATGGAATGAGAGATTGGAGTAAAAGTATTGAATCAATTCAGAGTAGATTTGTTCCTTATTAGTTACAAAGTAATCTAAGGAGCTAGTCTGAGAAGGGAAGCAATGTTCAAGTAGTCAAAATCGGCTAAAACAATACATCTACTAGAGATAACTTGCTTGTTACAGATGATAGAATGTTTGTACAAAGCATTATCAGATACAAATTTATCTTTAGATCTAGATGAGGATTCAATTTATTTAGATTTTTCAAACCCTTAATGTTTGGTGGACATAATGAAAGGGCTAGACAACATGAATGAAATGATACGGAATAATAGCACAGATTAGAAGAATTCATAGAACAAGCTTTGAGTAAATCAGAGAATAAATAGATAAAGAATTGAAAAAGAGTTTACCTTGAAAAATCCTGAAATTCCTTCTCCTAGAGCTTGTAGATGAGTGGTAGATAGGAGTTCTAGAAAAATTATGGTGGAAATTTTAGGAATTTGGGTGAATATGTGAAAAAGATAGGTTGGATAAAGAAAAGGAGAATATCAGAGGAAAAGGAAAATAGGAACTAGAGTTACAAATAACAGCCCGATGTATATGCAGATCTGAACCTCGGTCAACTGCCGATCAATCGGGCCCTAACCAAGAGCACATTGATAAGGATATCGGTCGACCGTCTGATCGACCGGCCTAAGGGGCAAGCCAAATAATAGGCAATCTCAGTCAACCACTCATTCGACTGCCCGGTCGACTGACAGAAGGGGCAAGTCATATGACAGGCTTGCTCGGTCGACCGCCTGATCAACCGAAGCAATTCAAACTGCTCCCTTAACACAAAAATAGTTACATAACAAATTTTGTAAAAAATTTAGATAATTTTGAAAATTATTATAGATAGTGATGGACATCTAGAAGTAATTTTTTGTTTAAGAGATTTTATAATGAAAGTAATTATTAACAAATTTGTCAAAAATATTCACAAAAAATTTCCTAAAAATCATATATAGATTCAATTCAAAAATTAAGGCCAATAAATAAGAAATGGAGCCGTATACTCTTAACAGGCTCTGAACTCCTCCTCATAGTTTCTCTAAATAATGAGTTGAGGTACTCTTTACTTTTCTTATTTGAATTACTTTACAGTGAATTAAATGCTAAGATAAAATTTTTATTTATCTTAAAATATTAAGATACATACAAAGGCATGATTTTCAATAAGATGAAATATTAATTAAAAATAAATCATAAATCAAACAAGTTGTCAAACAATTTTTCTTATACATGAAGATAATCTAATAAAGCATGGTAGTGCAAACAATAGAAAGTAAATTATCATGAGTAAAAGAAAAATCAATAGAAATTATGTATAGTGCCAAAAAAATTTGTTAACTAGATCAAGTAATTATTATACTATTCAATCTAAACAACATAGAATTAAAGGCAATCCATGCAAGAATGTCAAATCTTGAAAATTTAAGATATTATCAGAGTTGTTTACAATATAAGCATATGCTCTCCAAATCGGTGGTTTTCTCCCATATTGTCCACTTGATTGTGATGCATTCACATGGCAGATCCCTTGACCTCCAATGCATCCACCATCAAGGCACCGTTTTTTTCTACGTTTTGGAGGATGACACGCCTACATCAAGTAAGTTTGGTGTGTTTTTTGGTACCAAAACATTTTTAGTCCTAGGGGGTTAGTATTTTCTCAAACCCAAACATTTTTGACTTTCATATTTAATCTAGAGTAGTAAAACTTAGCTACATGACCCTTATAGTCACAATGTGTACACGTGTACACTTTCTCATACATATAAGTATGTGTGTGATGTGCATGTGAAGCATGTTGTGTGTGTGCTTGTGAAGAGGTGGGTTTCCTTTAGGTTTTACCTTTTAGAAATATAGAACTAATCTTATCCAAGTCAAAAGCACATTTCTTCAAAGTGGAATCCAAAACTTCAATACGATTTTGAATATTCAAAAATTCATTTTTGTCAAAAGTAATATTAGGGCTTTGGCCCTTGCAAATAAGTTTGTGATCATCAAAATCCTTTTTGATTTTTTTGAAACAAATTGTTAAATCATTTTTCTCTTTAACGACAATATCCAACTTATTTTTTAAAAATTCATTTTCTTTTTCAATTTCTTATTTTGAATTTTTGAAATCTCATAATGTTCTGGTAACTCCTCAAAAAAAAAAAAATCTAGTAAGCTCATCCATAGTTAAGTCATCATCATCAAGAGATGTTTCAAAATTTACCTTAGTTGCTTCATCACCATTTGCCATGAAGCAAACATTTGCGGTGTCAACTTCTTCGAATTTGGTCTCTGAATCATCCCAAGTGGTCATCTGGCCTTCTTCTTTTTGTGCACTTTCTTACAGGTAGTAGCTTGTAGTGTGGGGCAATCCATGATAAGATGTCCCGTCTTTAATGATAGGAAGGACCCATTTCCTTCCTTTTTCTTTCAAAGTTTCCTGTTGCTTTGACCTTCAAAATTTTCTCTTTCTTCCCTTATTGTAGAATATCTTGCCTACCTTCCTAATGAGCATAGAAAAGTCTTCTTCTTTATTTTCATCAATGGAGTCTTCATCTTCCGGTATGGATGGGGATGCTCTAAAGGTGATAGATTTCTTCTTCGCAGGCTTTCTTTCTTCTCGTACCTTCATCTCCATCTCATGAGTCTTGAGATTTCTTATGAACTCAGAGAAATCCGTTTTCTCCCTATCATTGAGCTCGTTTAAGGTTGTTTCCTTCACTTCCCATGATTTGGGGAGAGCTCTAATACCCTTCCTTATCTTTTGATCATTGTCAATGGAGTCACCTAAAGAAGATAACATGTTAGTCATCTTGGTAAAATGAGTGAGCATTTCATTAATACTTCCATTATCAAGCATGTAGAAAATTTCATATTGTGAACATAAAAGAACAATCTTGGATATCTTGACTTGGGATGTACCCTCATGAGTAACAATTAAATCATTTCACATTTCATATGTAGATTTGCAATTAATCAGACGAGAGAGATCATCATCATTTAATGTTTATGTCAATACATATTGTGCTTTAGCATTTACTTCATAGTGCTTGGCGGTTGCTTCAGACCATTTATTTTCATCACCATGAGATTCAACAAATTCCTTGGTAATGGTCTTGGCTACGCTAAAGAATAGAGTCATTTTTACATTCCATATAAAAAAGTTCAACCCATTAAATTTGGGTGGGGACTTGATGCTAGAAAAGTCATGAGATGCATGATACAAACAACTGTGAAGAACAACAAATATAGCCAAGCAAGGATCCCCCTAAGGTGGTTAAACCAAAAACTAGGATTTAGGCTCTAATACTATTTATAAGTCACCTAGAGGGAGGTGAATAGGTAATGGCTATAGGTTGATGGAAAATATGCGGGATAGAAAACTATTTCTAGCAAACTAACAAGTAACAATCTCAATACAAGTAACAATGGCACAAGAGTATAAGTAGAAATTGAAATAGAGCAATGATAGCAAGCAATAATAAATAGTGAGTTAAAGTAAGAGAGAGTAAGAGAAAGCAATCGCAAACACGGGTAATTTATTTTGAGATTTGAGCCACTTGCTCTACGTCCCCGCCTTCACCGCAATGAAGGATTCTACTAGAACTCGATCTCGCAAGACACTTCTCTACAAGTTCTTAAAAGAATGAACTAGACCTGCAACACCTTACAATTTGATGAACCCGTGAGCTCGTATTGAGGCCTCAATCTCTACACACTTCTCAATAACAAGGTAAAATGTGACCTTTCCTAAATCACCAAAAGGGCTCACAAACACAATCCTATAACCAAGAATAGAATATGTAGCTCTGAGAATGTGATGAGAAAAGCTTTGAGATTTGTGAAGCTTGGAATCAAGCAAGAGAAATTTTGTAATGGATTTTTTATTTGAAAACTTCTCCTTTTGAAATCTTTTTTACTTGAGAAATATGATTCTAAAATGAGAATATATCTTAAAAATTATCTTACATAATCATCTATAGGGTTTCTTTTTATAGGTATTCAAAATACTAGAGAGAAAACCCATATAATCATTTTTTATTAAGCTCTAAACTGCTAATTAAAAATATAGCCGTTTGAGGCAGAAGATGCCAAAACAGCAGGTCAGTCGACCACCCAATCGACCCCAATGGTCATATTTTTAACCATTAGGTAGCATTGGTCGACCAACCAGTCAACCAATCCAAACCTAGAGTAAATGAGTTACAGTCAGTTAATCGACCGGTCGACTGAGGTGCACAGTACTTTCTTATGTGCTTCAGTCGATCGCCTGGTCGATCGTCCGATTGACCGACCCTATACAAAAGCATTGTAAACTAATTGAAATTCTTTTTTTTTTGTAAAATATTTTTCAACAAAAAGGATCAAAATATAGTTTATGTAATATTGTGAAGTCCAAAACTGTGAGATCAACGATCAACATAAAGTTTTAAGAGGTAGAACTAATATTTTGTCGAGAAGCAAACTCTCTTTTAAATACAAGAATTTTTTTCTCAAAATACATCATGTAAACAAATATTATTTTGTATTCTCTTGAAACCATCTTTGAAAATTCTTGAAGAAAAAATCAAATAATATTTTATGTGTGTGTGTGTATCAATCTCTAGAGCTAACTATATCACCAATTCTTAACAGACTAAAGAAATCTTACATTAAAAAGAAAATAAGATTGCTTTTTTTTGGCAATAGGAATCCCTTGGAGCTTGTCTCTTGAAATAAATTCCACGATTTGATCTTATTAGCTTAGCTCTAGGATCATCAATTCTTGAGTGCTTCATAAACTTGTGAGGCTTTATGGAGAAGCCAAATTCGACATGAAATCAATCTTGTTACCTGAAACTTATAAAGATAGAAATGCTAGAATAAATAATTACATGGGATTTTCATCACCAAAACTAGGGGGTAAATGACCTTTAGGCCACTATGACTCATTTAGGAGATTGACCTAAAGAGAAAATTGTTAGAGTTTGACTCTTGTCAAATCAGTATCAAAGGTTGAGAAATCTTCAAAGAACAGTGGTTTAGCATAATTAGGTCCGTTGCTCAGGTACGAATACCTTCCACTGGTCTCGCCCCTACTTGATCAATTAAGTTGTGCTCAGATTGCTGTAATATACCTCACATGGACAGTCTAATCAGTAAGGAGTCGTCTACGTTTAAGGTCTACCCTAACTTAAGCTAGATTTTTCTTTCTTTTTTTATTTATTTGTTTGATTGTTTTTGTTTTTGACACTTTTTTTTGCGATATGGATTATAATTATATATTTTTTCAATGCATATAGTAATCTATATTACACCTGACCTCTTTTTCAGATAACACTAACCCGATATTTCATAACTTTAATCAACCAAGTATGTCAGATTTGTCTTATCCGAATCAACATATGTTCTAGTCCCATTCTTATAAACAAGACTGGAATAATCACCTTCTGCACTCTTCACTGAGTCAGTGAAGATACAACTCCCCTGAGTCATTTTATCAACCAACTTACCAACATTCAACTTCATATACTCCTTATCAAGATTGCTCAATAGAGAAAAAAAATCTGATTTCAAAAAGAGGATGGAAGCCTTAAATGAAAAAATCCTATAAGCCTTGCATGAGTCCAAGCGACAAGTTCATAACAATTGACTCACAATCCCATCAAAATTTCCAAACTCAAGATCCTTACTCCATTTTTCATGTCCCACAACAACAAGAAGAACCTACTGAGTTAGAAAGGAGTATAGAATCCATGATTCAGTCCCAAAATGATTATATTCAATCCTAAAATGATTATTTCAATAGGTTAGAAGGACAAATGGGTCATTTCGTTAACATAATTAATGATAGGAATGAGAAAATTCTTCCTACCCAATTTTTGATCATTCCCAATTCCCCTCGCCATATTGATAAGAACAAAGAAACAGGTGTCTTGGAGACTTTAACCAAGATTCAATTTTCTCACACCAACATATTGAACTTGACCACTCCCAAACTTTGGACACATTGGCAAGCTTTCATTTCAAGAAAATTGAAATTGAATATGGATGTGACTCTAATTCTCAACTTTGTGATTCAGCTTCAGTTTTCGAATATATGTTGACGCCGGTATCCTTACCCGATTTATACTCATTTTTTGAGCCACCACTAATTCATGTAACCATTGAGCTTGAAATGAACCACCGATTTTTGATAGCCACATTTCACTGATGAGAAAAGAATGTGAATTTCAATTCTTTGATTTGAACCAACTATTGAACCAAAACTGACTCTTGAACCTAAACATGATTTAGTCATATTCCCAAGTCAGTATTTGTTCTCAAGCATTTCACTCTTGAGCCCAAATCAACAATTTCACCAAGTCATATTCTTTTGTTGGACCAAGGTATAGACCGTAATTACTCCGAGATGATATTTCAAGATTTGTCACATAATCGGGGTGATTATAATGTTAGGGTCTTGCATTATCCTATTCAGTCAAGAGGTTATAAAATTATAAAAAGAAAAAAGGTCATCCAAGGTGGGTTCTTTGAAAATCCAAATTATTTAGATTAGGCAGCAATGCTTGCCCCAATCCAACCCCCACTGGAACCACCACCTTAAGGTAACATTTTTCCTTCCCTTTCTTTTTTTTTTCCATATATTTATGCATTCATTCATATATTGAGGACAATGCATGAGATATGTATGGGGAAGGGCTCTAACATAAGTTTGTTGGCCCAAAGGTCTTTTGCCCTGGTTTTGATGATGATAATCTCATGAAGTTATTTAATCAACATTTCTATCTATATAAGATTCAGGTAAAAGAATGATTTCATGATAAAGTTTGGCTTCCTCATAAAGACTCACAAGTATATGAAGCCCTCAAGATGGTGATCTTAGAGCAAAGCTATCAAAATTGAGTCATAGAACTCATTCTAAAGAATTTTCTTCCTTTTTATGTAAGAATTTAGTTTGTTAAAACCAAGAATTGGTAAATTAGTTAGCTCACGAGATTGATACACACAAAACATCATTTGGATTTTTGTTTCATAAATTTTGAATTGGTATCAAAAGATTGCAAAATGATTTTTGTTTTGGAAATATTTCTTGTATTTAAAAGAGATTTATTTTTCTACAAAACATTGGGCCCTACACTCAGATTTTGTGTTGATCTTTGATCTCACAGTTTTGGACTTAACAATATACCATGAAATATATTATATATTTTTTGTTGAAAAATATATGAAAAATATAAAACAGAATTTCAAAGCTTTTCAAAACAGACTTTTCACCCTGGGTCGGTCAGCCGGGCGGTCGACCGAAGTGCACAAGAAATCATTATGCATGTCAGTTGACCTGGCACTTGACTGACTGTAAGTTTTTTGGTCTCAGTTGAGATCGGTCAACCAGCCAATCGACCAACACTTCCTAACGATAAAAAATATGACCGTTGACGATCGATCGGGCGGTCGACCGACCTGTCTGCTTTTGGCAGCTTTTGCCTATAATGGCCATATTATTAGAGAACTATTTAGTGGCTAATCAAAAATAGCTATATGGGTTTTTCTCTGTATTTTTGAGTACCTAGATATACTAACCCTACTGACCATTAGTGATAATTAAGAAAAGCTTAAGAACCAAGAGATAAAACCTTCTTTCAAAGAGAAAAATTTCAAAAAGGGAAGTGTTATTCAATTCAAATCCCTTTCCAAATCTCTTTTGTTTTGATTCTCACACTCCACTGATTACAAGCTTTTATAACCACAAATCTTTGAGCTAAAACTCTATTTTTGATTATAGGATTGCACTTTATGAGCCATTTTGGTGATCTTAGAAAGGCCATCTTCTTCATTGTTGTTGAGAAAAGTTGTAGAGGTTGAGGCCTTATAAAAGCTTGTGGGTTCGTTATTTGTAAGGGTAGAAGATACCAAGTGAGAGGACTTGCTACCCGTTCATTCTTAAGGGAACATGTAGAGTGGTGATCTCGCAAGATCAAACAATAGTGAAAATCCTTCACGCGGTGAAGGCGGAAACATAAAGTGGCTCGAACATCAAAACAATCCTCTTGTGTTTGCAATTGCTTATTCTCTCTTCCTTATCTCTTTAACTTACGCTCTATTTGCATGTTATAATTGCTCTTCATTTAATTGCAATCTTCTATTGTGAAAATTGCCAATTGTGTTGGATATTGTTAATTGTTTTAATTGCTGGAATTAGTTTTTATTTCGCATTATTTACCATCAACCTATAGCCATCACCTATTCATCCCTCTCTAGGTGATTTACAATCGGTATCAGAGCTTACTCCTTAGTTTTTAGTTAAAACACCTTAGTAAGATCCTCTTATTGGCTATATTTTCTGCATTTGTTACTTAGTTTATGTTATTGCTTGATTTCATGGCATCACACGACTTCTCTAGCATTAAGTCCCCACCCAAGTTTGATGGGTTGAATTTTCCTGTATGAAAAGTGAAGATGACCCCTTTTTCTTAAGTCTTTAGGATATAGGGTTGTAAAAGCCATTACTAAGGAATTTGTAGAACCTCATGGTGATGAGGATTCATAGTTCGAGGCAAGCACCAAGGATTATGAGGCGATTGCAAAGGCATAATATGCACTAACACAAGCATTGAACGATGATGACTTATCACGTGTTATTAATTGTAAGTCGGCTTATGACATATGGAATGACTTGATTATTACCTATGAGGGCACCTCACAAATTAAATGTTCTAAAATTGATTTGCTCTGTTCTCAATATGAGAACTTTTATATGCTTGAAAATGAATCCACAGATGAAATTCTTACCAGTTTTACTAAAATCAGTAATGGTTTGTCTTCCTTAGGTGATTCTATTGATAATGATCAAAAGGTAAGGAAGGTATAAGAGCTCTTCTCAAGGCTTGGGAGGTCAACGCGACTACTCTTAAGGAATTGAATGATCGGAAGGAGATGAACTTCTCTAGGTTTATTGGGAACCTCAAAACCCATGAAATGAAAATAAAGGTACGAGAAGGAAGAGAGCCTACGAAGAAAAATTGTTTACTTTTCCATTGAAGAACAAGAAGAGTCATCAGAAGAAGGTGAAGAAGACTTTGCCATGCTAATCCAGAAAGTAAGAAGAATGTTCTATAAGAAGGGAAGACAAAGTAATTACCGAAGAGGTAGACCACAAGGGAAGCTTGAAAAGAAGGAGATGGGTCCTAACTTTCATTGTAAGAAAATAGGAGATCTCATAGTGGATTGTCTATCTCTATAAGTAACCACATCAAAGAAGCTGCATAAGAAGAAGAAGGGCTTGAAGGCCACTTGGGATGCCTCAGAAACAGAGTCCGATGATGAAGAGATTGACACCGCAAACGTTTGCTTTATAGAAAACAGAGAGGAAACTTTAGATGCAACTCTTGAAACCTCTCTAGATGATGATGAACACACCACGGATGAATTAACTCAATTTTTTGAAGAACTTCAAAGTAGATATGAGATTTCAAATTTTCAAAACAAAAAAATGAGAAAAGAAAATGGTATTTTGAAATATAAACTAGAGCTTTTTTTGAAAGAAAAAGAAGATCTTTCATTGTGTTTTCAAATAAGCAAAGAAGATTTTGAAACTCACAAACATTTTTGTAAAGGGAAAAGCCTAGTACAAGTTTTGATAAAAATGAATTTTAATTTTTGAAAAATAGAATGAATGATTTAGTTTTTACTTTAAAATTTGTGCTTTCAATGTTAAAAGGTCAGGTGCTATATTTTCAAAGGGTAAAACCCAAGGGAAGCACATTTCATATGCTCAAACTAAGCTTGATCATAATGCACATCACCATCATGCATTTATTTATGCAAAATGTACACTTGTACATATTGTGGCCGCAAAGGTCATCTAGCCATGTTTTGCTATTTAAAATTAAATATGAAGGCTAAAAATGTATGGGTTCGAGAAAATACTAACCCTATAGGACCCAAAAAGATGCGAGTACCAAAGAACACACTGAACTTGGTGTGTCATCCTCTAAGACGTAAGAGAAAATGGTACCTTGGTGGTGATACAATGGAGCTCAAGCGATCTATAATGTGAATGCATCACTATCAAGGACTAGGTGGGAGAACACTACCTATTTGGAGAATTCCTTCTTATACTGATAACTTCTCTAAAATTTTGAGCTTTTAAATTTCACATACATGCTTGTTTGTCTATAGCTTAACATTGCTTAATTGTTTAGTGTAACATCTCTACATTAATTGCATGTATATGTTTAACTATTATTTTTAGTCTCTATACATGATTTCCATTGTACACATACTCTTGTTGAAAATTAGTACTTTCATACTTTAGATTATCTTCATGTGTAGGAACTATTATTTGTTGACTAGTATTATGTATGAACATTAAATCTTTTTCAATAAAATGTCCTTGTTATTATTTAAAAAGTTATATATTTTTATTTCGCATTTAAAATTCATTATTAAGCAATTCAAATAAGAAGAAAATTCAAAAAGCACCTAAACTCATGATTTAGAGGAAGTATGAGAAGTCCAGAGCCCGTCAAGGGGATCTGGCTTTATTTCTTATATAATTAGCCTAATTTATGAATTAAATCAATATATGAGTTTTGTGAAATTTTTGAGAATATTTTTGACATATTATTTATCAAAATATTTTTATTTTAAATTTCTTGGACTTTGGATAATTCCTCGATGTTTATCTCTATAAAATATTTTTAAAAAATATTCTTACTTTCAAAAAAGTTTATATAAAAATCTATTTGTTTTAAAGCAATTTTTGTTTGGGGAACAGCCTCAGTCGACCGATCGAGTCTTTGGACTCTTGGGATTGCTTTGGTCGACCAGGCAGTCAACCGAGTAAGCCTGTCATATAGTTCACCCTTTCTACCGGTCGACCGACAATCAAATCTGTATATATATCTATTGCTTATTTGGGAACCCTAATTTCTAATTTCTTTCTCTCCTCTCACCTCTGTCGACTTCCACCTCTCCACCCAACCTTCCCCTCTCAATTATACACCCAAATCTGATTAGCACTCATTTATGCATCATTTATATCATATTTTCCATTGATTATTAATAAAAATATTATTTTTAATGGATTTTTTTCTATATTTTCATGTCCATGGCCCAAAGGAGGAAGTAGCCTAATTATTCCAATTATTTGGAATTAATTAAGCTAATTAAAGAAGCCCACAAACTTGAAGCCCAAACTGCTCTCATTTCAGAAGGAATATCTAGAGAATAAGAAGCTTCTAAAGGACATCTGGACAGAGCCAAGCTGCTAACGGCCAAGATGTTGCGGCATTTCCGTTACTTTTGTCGTGTTTTAGTGGCAGTATCATGGTCGTTGGCGTCACATTTTCATCAACGGCTGCGATTGCATGTACCTAAGGTTTTGTGCCTATAATAGATCCCTGGCCTCAGTGCGAGGAGTTACTAGAGAGAGCATTTTTAGGGTATTCTCTAGGATTTCTTTAGTAATCTCTTGTAATTTCTTTCTTTTGTTTTAGTCCAGAAAATTAGAGTGAGAGAGAGCGAAAATTCTGTACCAGATTAGTGGCAAATCAATACAAGATTGTTTCTTTTCTACCTCTATTTTCATTGTTTCTATTTTCATTGCTTTTACTTACAGTTTCTTCTTCCTTGCAAATAGTATAGAATGACTACTTTCTTGCTCTTTCTATCTATGAGTAGCTTACTTCTTCACTTTCATGGCTAATTAACTACTATCCTACTAACCTCTAACTATTTGACTGATATCCCCATGAATCAATAAGCCTCACAATGAGCCTTGTGCAAGCAAGAGTTATGGATGGCTTATGATGAAGGGTTCTAACTCTAACACACTAACATGCAATCTAATTCTCATATTTCATGCTATTATGTCTTCTTGATGATCTATTGATGTTCTAACCTTGTTTTGTTTGGTGAATTAGAGACTACCCATTCATCCTTGCCGATACGATCGTACACTTGTAATTCACCCCATTCTTATCTTGAAACAGATCTTGATGGGGTGACATTCGACTTTTTTCCGTGTAACGCAAGATGATAGGGGAAAACTTTCATTCATTATCCACATGACATGTTCTTATAGCACAAGAATGATGAAGGCCAAGGATCCACTGTGAGACTCTATTATCAAGAAAGTTAGCGGTTAGTGGGATCAATTAGTAGGATATTAGCCAAGCATTTTCACCATCTAAAAAGAAAAAAAAAATCTACTTTTCTCTCTTTTTAAACATTGATTTCTAAGTTCTTCTCTTCATACCTTCTTTAAAACTTGTTTCATTTTCTATTTTTCTTTAAGAACACTTCTTTCATTTTTAAGTTTTTTCCTAAAACCGTTTTCTTTTCTTTTTCATAACTTGTTTTATACCTCTTAATAACGACTTCCTTCGCATTCTATTTTCACTTTACATTTTCACAAGCAAACCATTTTTACTTTATTTTCACATTACATCAATCACCATTCATCTCCTTTTGTTTTCTTTTGAAACTATAGAAGAAAATCGTATACTCAAACACAAAACTAAACACAAAGCTTCCATCACTCCTCCTCCTTGTGGACATGACTCATTTAGCTTCTTATCTATAATGATAATTTTGAGGGAACAATAGCACTTCTCTAAGAACATAACTCACTTCCAAACTCACACGTTTTCGTGCACGATTTTCCTCCGAACAAATTTTTGGCACAGTTGCTGGGAAAGGGTAACGATTTTCTTTTGTTTTTGAGCTAAACGATCTCTTCTCTATTTCAGGATATAGGTTCTGGAATCAAGAAACCAAGAATAAAAGAAACATATAAGTGTCTTGGGCCTCTACTCTCAAAAGGAGAAACCAAGTACTCTCAATTCTGCCACGCAAATGCGACTTTTGCCGCGTTTCCGTGGCAGTTTTGAGTGAACTGCTTATCATTTTTTTTGCAGGGCTACTAGCTTTGCAAAAATTAGCTTTCTGCAAGCATTAATTTTTTTGTATATCACACTTTGTACCTACTAATAAACCAATAGTAAAACATTTGTTGCAAAGTTAAAAATTTGTTTAGACCCTTAAATTTAGAGCACATGTCTTTATGATTCATTTAAATTACTATTGAAGAGTACTGGAGAAAGGGGCGTACACATTGCATACAAAATAGGATCAACTTCTTGGCTGATTTATCCGCATTAAGTATATCTTGTTATGAGTATCTTATACGCTTGCACAAAATTGATTTTAAGGGCAATACTCAAATAAATAAGATAAGGTAGGGAAGTCATTAACCTTCTTTAGCCCAAAAATAATCTTCCAAAGCACTCACAATCGCAAGCCTAATTTAAATTTGATAGACGTTGGCCCTTAGGGACACTCGGACTCAATAGGAGATTGAGGGAGGGTGAAACTTGAAAGAATCATACTCTTGTGAAATCGGTGTCTAAGATTCGGGATTAAGAGATTAAGCCTCAAAGATACCATGATTTGGTATAATTAAGACCCGTTGCTTACGCAAGGATACCTCTCACCGTATTTTGCCCCTACCTGACCGATTAGCTTGTGGTCAGATTCATACAACAACCTCTCCTGGATAATCGCCCAGTTAGTGAAAATCACCTAGAGGGGGGGTGAATAGGTGATAATGCTAATCAAAGGGCAATTTAAAAATTTAAAGCTACAACAATCACCAATCAAGAATCACAAGATGAATGCAAGCAATTAAGTATGACAATGAATATGATGAGCAATTAATACGTGCAAGCAAAGTAGAGTAAGGAGTGTAAGAACAAGAAAAGTAAACCAATCGCAAACACAAGGATATGTTATCGAGGTTCGAGCACCCAGCTCTACTCCCCGCCTTCCCCAGAAGGATTCCGACCACTTCCACTATCACAAAGATCTCAAATACAATGGAGTACCCAACTCCTACAATCTCAAGTACAAGTAATTTCCTTGGTAGTCAAAAGACCACAAACTCTCTCTTTCAAATATCTCTTCCCTTACAAAGGTCCTTAGAGAATATTGAGTAGGAATGAAGCTCTTGTTGTAAGTGAAGAAAGAAAATTAACTCAGAGAGTATTTGAAAACCCTTCAGAAAATCAGTGAGAAATTCAGCACAAAAACCAAGAAACAAGTCTCTTTTGAAAGCCTTAAACTTTTGAATTTTCTAGCAAAAATTGTTGTAACAAATCTCTCTCCAAACACCCCTATTTATAGGAGAGGGCTAGGGTTTAGGGATAAGATATAATTACTGATGTTTAGGAGGTAATTAACTCAAAATATATCCTTAAACGAATTTTTAAAAACAAAAGACAAAAATAAACAGCTCACTTAAAATCTGCCCGTTACTGTTCAACGGACACATCGGTCAACTGGGCCGGTCGACCGGTAGATCAAAAATCTGACTGTTATAGGCTAGCGGTCGACCGACCCGGTCGACTGAGAAAACCTGTGAGCAAAAACAATATATCGGTCGACCGCCCCGGTCGACTGGCAGACATGCACACGGATACGTGCATCTGCCAGAACCGCGGTCGACTGGTCCGGTCGACCGGACCAGACTGACACAGACTCGGTCGACTGCCTCAGTCGACCGGATCAGGTCAAAAATCAATTTTAGAAAAGAAAACAAAGAGGATTTTGATTTCAACAAAAATACTTTTGAACAGGGAATAGTATAAAATATAAAGATGTATCTGTAGGCAAAAACTTGTAGGCAAAATATTTTTGTATAAATTATAAGAAATTATTTTGGAATGAGCATGTGCGCAAAAGCGTGTGTGATAGAGCTTCAAACCTATCCACTATTCTTTAACATACTATAAACTGAAAAACAAATTACATGAAGATTTCTTGAGCTATCTTCAAGTCTTTGAGCCATCCAATGCCTTGCTAGTGCCTTCTCTTCTATGATCCTTCCTTGATGTGCAATTTGCCTTCCTTACTTTGTGGAACTTAGAAGTTCTTGCAATAGCTAAGCGAATGGTCTCTAAACATGGTACAAAACCTGAAACTCATCTTAACAAACTTGTTAGTACCAAATAGCTCATATTTGGTTTGTCATCATCAAAACCAAAAGACAAATGGAGAGTGTAACCTCTTGGGCCAACAATCTCCCCCTTTTTGATGATGACAAAACAAATAGGCTATAAACAAAAATATAGGGGAGGAGAAAACTCCCCCTCAAATTATGCTATATAAAAAGACACTTAAGCTTAAAACACAAGAATTCATAGAAAACATAAAAACATGTTCTTGATATCAAATGAAACCAAATTGAAATAATACCAATAGAACACAAAATACAAGAGTTCTCAATTTCATAAAACACAAAACTCATAAAACCAAAACATATAAATTCATATGGAACCAAGACCAAATGAACTTATTTTTGTCCATGTAAACTTATTCTCCCCCTTTTTGTCATACATCAAAAAGGGTTATGAAAAACATGTCTATTCAATAATACAAACATTAAGTTCTCCACAAATAAACGAAAATCTAGCAAAATCAAGAGGTTTAGTGAAAATATCGGCTAGTTGTAAATCCGTGGAAAAATAATCAATATCTATATCACCATTCTCAAAATGATCTCTAAGAAAGTGATATCTAATTTCAATGTGCTTGGTCTTACTATGTTGATTTGCATTTTTGGTCATGTGTATAGTACTAGTATTATCACAAAATATTTTTATATGATCAAAGTGCAAATCAAAATCAAGGAGAGTATGTTTCATCCAAAGGACTTGTGCACAACAAGCCCCCGCGGCAACATACTCCGCCTCGGCGGTTGAGAGAGCAACGGAATTTTGTTTCCTAGAGGACCATGAAACAAGACAATTACCAAGAAATTGACATGTCCCACTAGTACTCTTTCTATCTACTCTACAACCCGCATAGTCGGCATCCGAATAGCTAGTCATTGAAAAATCTCTAGTTTTCGGATACCAAAGACCCATTCCAATAGTGCCCTTAATATAACGAATAATGCGTTTTACCGCAATAAGGTGAGACTCTTTAGGACACGATTGAAATCTAGCACAAAGACACATACTAAACATGATATCCAGCCTACTTGCCGTCAAATATAAAAGACTTCCTATCATGCTTCTATATAATTTAATATCAACATTTTTACCTTGTTCGTCTTTATCAAGCTTGGTTGTAGTTGCCATTGGAGTGTTGCAAGCCTTTGATCCTTCAAGCCCAAACTTCTTTACTAGCTCCTTTGCGTACTTGGCTTGGTTAATGAAGGTTCCGTCTTGCAATTGCTTGATTTGGAGTCCAAGGAAGAAATTGAGCTCACCCATTGAAGACATTTCAAATTCAAGTTGCATGACCTTCTCAAAATCCTTGCATAAAAGCTCATTAGTAGATCCAAAAATTATATCATCAACATAAATTTGCACAATTAAAATATCATTATCAATATGCTTAGTAAAAAGAGTTGTGTCTACTTTGCCTTTAATAAAATCATTTGAAATGAGAAAACTAGAAAGCCTTTCATACCAAGCTCTTGGAGCTTGTTTCAATCCATACAAAGCTTTATCAAGTTTAAAAACAAAATCGGGATGAACATGATCAACAAAACTGGGAGGTTGAGAAACATAAACTTCTTCATTAATAAAACCATTCAAAAATGCACTTTTCACATCCATTTGAAAAAGTTTAAAATTTTTAAAACATGCAAAAGCAAGTGTCATCCGTATGGCTTCAAGCCGTACTACGGGTGCAAAGGTCTCCTCAAAGTCAATTCCCTCAACTTGAGTGTAACCTTGGGCCACTAACCTAGCTTTATTCCTAATGACATTTCCGGACTCGTCCATCTTGTTTCTAAAGATCCACTTAGTACCAATTATTGGTCTATCGTGGGGCTTAGGAACAAGGTGCCAAACTTGGTTGCGCTCAAATTGATTGAGTTCCTCTTGCATGGCAAGCAACCAATATGGGTCCGTCTCGGCTTCGAGAATGCCTTTTGGTTCAAAATGAGAAATGAAAGCAAAGTTACCACATAGGTCATGGAGTTTGGAGCGCGTTGTGACTCCTTTAGATGCATCACCCAAGATGAGCTCCTTAGGATGATTTGTAGCGTATCTCCAAGCTTTAGGAAACGGTTGAGTGCTTTCCTCCTTATCCTCTTGAACTTCACCAATAGGATCTAGCTTTTCTTCTTGAGCGGGTGAGTCCTTCAAGGATAGTCTCTCCATGTCTTCACCTAATGGTTCAATCTCTACAACATTCTCAACAACCACATTAGATTCTTCAAACTTAACATGCATGGATTCTTCAATGGTTTGAGAAGATCTAATGAAAACTCTATATGCTTTGCTAGTAGAGGAATATCCAACAAAGATAGCCTCATAAGCCTTAGCATCAAATTTACCCAAATTATCCTTAGTATTCAAAACAAAACACTTGCATCCAAAAACTTTAAAATATGCAACATTTGGTTTTCTAGAATGATACATTTCAAAAGAAGTTTTTGAAGAATTTTTGCATAAATAAATACGATTCGATATATAGCATGCGGTGTTTACGGCCTCGGCCCATAAATATTGAGGGAGGTCATACTCACTTATCATTGTCCTAGCCATCTCTTGAAGTGTTCTATTTTTCCTTTCTACAACTCCATTTTGTTGTGGAGTTCTAGGACAAGACATTTCATGCTTAATTCCTTTTTCATCACAATAAGTCATGAAGAGTTGGTTAACAAACTCACCACCTCTATCACTCCTTATTTTCAAAATCGGAAAACCTTTTTCTTTTTCAACTCTTTTTCGAAAAATCTTAAAATGAGAAAAAGTTTGATCTTTATGTTGCAAAAAGAAAACCCAAGTAAAATGGGAGAAATCATCAACCAAAACAAATGCAAATCTACTTCCATTTAAACTCTTAGTTTTAGTTGGTCCAAAAAGATCCATATGAATTAATTCTAAAGGCCTAGTTGACATGATATCCTTGATTGGTTTAAAGGAAGACTTGGTTTGTTTCCCAAGTTGGCACGCACTACAAATGCGGTCTTTCTCAAAATTCAAGCAAGGTATACCCTTCACCAATTCCTTTGAATTAATCCTAGAAATATGGTCAAAAGATGCATGTCCTAATTTTCTATGCCAAAGCCAAGAATTTTCATCAAAAGCATTCAAGCATTTAGTAGAACAATCTAAATTAAGCATGTCAATAATATAAACATTATTATCACGAAAACCGGTAAGAATACAATCATTAGATTTAACATCAAAAATCTTGCAAGAAGTATCATAAAAAACAACTTTAAGTCCACGGTCACAAAGTTGACTAATGCTAAGCAAATTATGTTTCAAACCATCAACTAAAACAACATTCTCAATAATAGGAGATGCACCAATTTGAATGTTACTTATACCGATGATAGTTCCTTTGGAGTCATCCCCGAAGGTGACGGTGCCACCTTCCATGTACCTTGATAGGGTTGTGAAGTTATTGATGTCCCATGTCATGTGTCTTGAACAACCACTATCAAGGTACCACCGCTCCCTACGTCTTGGAGCCTTGGTGTGTACCTACATCAAATAATTTAGGACTTGATTTTGGTACCCACATTTTCTTGGGTCCTAGAGAGTTAGTTTCATTGACCCAAACAAGATTATTGGTTCTATTTACTTGGTCATAGCAAAATTTAGCCAAATGTTCATTCTTACAACAATAAGTACATCTATACACTCTACCATATTTAAAAGCATAGTGAGTGTGTGATTTGTGAGCATGAGAATTTTGAGCATGAAAAGATTTAGCATGAGGAGTGTTATTTGTAGTGTGAGCATGGGGAGTCTTAGCATGTGAAGTGTGCTTTTTAGAAAACATGTCCTCAAGTTTCTTAGTGTTAAAAGCACAATCCTTTAAAACTTTTTCAAAATCATTTATTTTAGATTTAAAAGAAGAAATTTCTTTTATATCAATAATAGGAGATTTTGCCTTACAAGAACTCTTGTAGGCACAAAATTCTTTTTGCATGGAAATGAAATTAGAAGAAACATCATCTTTTTCTTTAGAAACAATGGCAAGTTGATTCTTAAGAAATGTAACTTCTTTTTGTAATTTTAAGCATTCAAGTTTCTTATTATCATAAGTTTCAGAAAGTTCTACAAAGGCATGTACTAGAACTTCCTTACTTAGTTCATCATCTTCATCATCAAGGGATTGAGGGGTTACCTTAGGTGTGTTTGCCATGAAACACATATTAGCTTGATCCACCTCCTCTTCGGACTCGCTTTCCGAATCCCATGTTGCTTTGTATGCTTTCTTTTCCTCCGGCTTCTTTGGCTTGAATGAGGAAGTCATCTTCTTCTTGAACTCCGGACAATCCGCCATGATATGTCCGGGTTTGCGGCAATTATAGCAAATGATCCTCCGCTCCTCTTTGCCTTCGAATTTTCTCCGGAAGTTGAACTTGTTCTTTCGGTACAACCTCTTGACATTTCGCACAAGTAGAGTTAGATCCTCATCTTCTTCTTCGTCTTCATCATCGTCATCATTGGTGGATGAAGTCTTGAAGGCTATGGATTTCTTCTTTGAAGTAGTGGCTTCTTCTCTTGCCTTCTTCTCCATCTCATGGGTCTTTAGTTCCCAATGAGACTAATGATGTCCATCTCGTCCTTGTCGTTCAACTCCTTTAAGGTGGTGGCCTTGATTTCCCAAGATAGAGGAAGAGCCCGTATCACTTTGCGCACCTTTTGATCGTTGGAGATGACGTCACCTAATGAAGAAAGACCATTTGTAATTTTAGTGAAACGAGTAATCATACAATCAATGGATTCATCATCAAGCATTTTAAATGATTCATATTGAGACCTCAAGAGATCTATCTTAACTCTCTTGACTTGTGAAGTCCCTTCATGTGTGACCAATAAGTGTTGCCAAATCTCATAGGCGGATTGGCAATGAATTACCCGTGCAAGGTCATCCTCATTCAAGGCGGTTAAAAGGGAGTTTTGGGCTTTTGAGTTAGCCTCATATTCTCTAAAATTGAAGTCGGTCCATGTACTTTCATCACTATCGGGTGCTATGTAGGGTTTGGTCAAGGATTTAGCTACGAAGCTACCTAGTGATTGCAAAAATATAGTCATCCTAACCTTCCAAATGGGAAAATTTAGGCCATCAAATTTAGGTGGGGATTTAATGTTGTCGGCCATGTTTACTAGTGTATGAATGGATGAATGAAAATGTTGATTAGCAATATTTTAAGGATCTCTCTATGGATGTTAAGCCAAACCTAGAGTCCAAGCTCTGATACCAATTGAAAATCACCTAGAGGGGGGGGTGAATAGGTGATAATGCTAATCAAAGGGCAATTTAAAAATTTAAAGCTACAACAATCACCAATCAAGAATCACAAGATGAATGCAAGCAATTAAGTATGACAATGAATATGATGAGCAATTAATACGTGCAAGCAAAGTAGAGTAAGGAGTGTAAGAACAAGAAAAGTAAACCAATCGCAAACACAAGGATATGTTATCGAGGTTCGAGCACCCAGCTCTACTCCCCGCCTTCCCCAGAAGGATTCCGACCACTTCCACTATCACAAAGATCTCAAATACAATGGACTACCCAACTCCTACAATCTCAAGTACAAGTAATTTCCTTGGTAGTCAAAAGACCACAAACTCTCTCTTTCAAATATCTCTTCCCTTACAAAGGTCCTTAGAGAATATTGAGTAGGAATGAAGCTCTTGTTGTAAGTGAAGAAAGAAAATTAAATCAGAGAGTATTTGAAAACCCTTCAGAAAATCAGTGAGAAATTCAGCACAAAAACCAAGAAACAAGTCTCTTTTGAAAGCCTTAAACTTTTGAATTTTCTAGCAAAAATTGTTGTAACAAATCTCTCTCCAAACACCCCTATTTATAGGAGAGGGCTAGGGTTTAGGGATAAGATATAATTACTGATGTTTAGGAGGTAATTAACTCAAAATATATCCTTAAACGAATTTTTAAAAACAAAAGACAAAAATAAACAGCTCACTTAAAATCTGCCCGTTACTGTTCAACGGACACATCGGTCGATTGGGCCGGTCGACCGGTAGATCAAAAATCCGACCGTTATAGGCTAGCGGTCGACCGACCCGGTCGACTGAGAAAACCTGTGAGCAAAAACAATATATCGGTCGACCGCCCCGGTCGACTGGCAGACATGCACACGGATACGTGAATCTGCCAGAACCGCGGTCGACTGGTCCAGTCGACCGGACCAGACTGACACAGACTCGGTCGACTGCCCCGGTCGACTGGATCAGGTCAAAAATCAATTTTAGAAAAGAAAACAAAGAGGATTTTGATTTCAACAAAAATACTTTTGAACAGGGAATAGTATAAAATATAAAGATGTATCTGTAGGCAAAAACTTGTAGGCAAAATATTTTTGTATAAGTTATAAGAAATTATTTTGGAATGAGCATGTGCGCAAAAGCGTGTGTGATAGAGCTTCAAACCTATCCACTATTCTTTAACATACTATAAGCTGAAAAACAAATTACATGAAGATTTCTTGAGCTATCTTCAAGTCTTTGAGCCATCCAATGCCTTGCTAGTGCCTTCTCTTCTATGATCCTTCCTTGATGTGCAATTTGCCTTCCTTGCTTTGTGGAACTTAGAAGTTCTTGCAATAGCTAAGCGAATGGTCTCTAAACATGGTACAAAACCTGAAACTCATCTTAACAAACTTGTTAGTACCAAATAGCTCATATTTGGTTTGTCATCATCAAAACCAAAAGACAAATGGAGAGTGTAACCTCTTGGGCCAACAGTTAGGAGTCGTCTAGGTCCCAGCACCTTAGACAAGGCTTGGAGATTGCTTTTTCTCTCTTTTTTATTTCCCCTTTTTATTTGATTGTTGTTTGAACATTGTTTGCAGTGTAACTTTGCATGCAAGTGTGGTCAAGGGACCCAACAACATCACGTTTAGTTAGAAACACTTTGCAAGTACTTACACTACCTGAAGAGTCATATCCAATCATGGCCAATCACGTATCTCTTCAAGACAAATTTTACCTGATAAAGACATCACTCACGTCCGGCATTAGGTTACCAGAGGCAAACGGTAACAACTTTGAGTTAAAATCCCAGTTCATAAACACTCTTCCTATGTTCCACAGTTTAGAATCTGAAGATACATACTTCTTTATCAGGTAATTTGAAGATGTATCTTGATGATGCGGATTCCACAGGTGGGGGAAGACGCTGTAAGACTGATGTTCATCCCATTTACACTAAAAGATCTGGCTAAAAAGTGGTTGTATAGTCTAGCTGTTGATTCGATTTCAACATAGGAAGATTTTGTCAAAGTGTTTTTAAAAAAATTCTACCCCATCTATAAAACTTCTTTAATTAGAACGATCATCATGCAATTTAAAAAGGAGCCTAATGAACCGTTCTGGAAGTACTTTGATCGCTTTAAGAACTTACTTGCCTAATGTCCTTACCATGGAATAGAGAAGTGGCGATAGTACCAAGCTCTCTACGATGGTCTTGATTACCCAACCAAAGCCCTCCTTAAGACTATGTGTCAAGTAGAATTCTTAAAGAAGATGAGAATCAGGGATGGGACTTATATAAAGACATAGTCGAAAAAACAATCCAATTAGAATCTTGTTCAGATAAGTCTAATAATCAGAATCCAACAACTTCCAAAATAGGACTCCACTTAATAGAATCCTCTATAGCTGCAGAAGCCAAAATTACCGACATGATGAGGAGGCTAGAACATTTAGAAGCTAAGGAACAAGGTACGGTAAACCAAGTCAACCCATCCTAAATGACAAATGCAGGTTGCACTTATTGCCATGCATTCAACCATGTCTTCGAAGAGTATCCAAATTACCTACCACAACAAATGTTACCAAACAACATGAATGTAGTTTTTGCCAGACTGAATAACAATCTATACTTCAAAACTAACAATTCGGGATGGAGGAATCATCCCAATTTTTCATGGAGTCAGAACAGTCAAGAGTAGCACATACCAAATTTCACAATCAAATTCCTGCTTATAATTATCAACCCAACTTTCAACCCAATTTCTAACCAAATTTTCAATCAAATTTCTAGCCCAACTTCAATCCAAATTTTCAAAATCAAGCTCCACAACATTTTTTTTCAAAATCCTCTTCCAGACAGAAAAATGACTAATTTGAAAAGAGCTAAGGAAAACTTGTCCAAAATCCAAGCTTCAATGATGAACAGTCATAATCAGGTCATCAATAGGTTAAAGGTTTAGATTAGTCAATCGGCTAACCCACTTAGTGAAAGACAGAAAGGAATATTATTGAGCCAACCATTGACTAATCCTAAGAACTTTTTTCCAATCCATGAGGCCCAAGATACCCAATCGAATCAATGCAATGTTGTTCATGTCTTAAGATCAGGAAAGCAAGTGGACAACCAGGTTTCTTCACCACTAGTAACCGCCCAACCAAAATCCAACTCAATTGAAGCCTCCACATCTGCAAATTCCAAACTAAACACTTTAGAGAATAGAAAAAAGGAAAAAGAAAAGTCAGCTGAAGATGTGCATAAGCCTATAATACCTTTCTCAAATAGGCTAAAAAGCAATAAATCTAATGCACAAATAGAAAAGATTTTAGAAATATTCAAACAAGTAAAAATCAATGTTCCACTTCTTGATGCCATACAACAAGTGCCTTCATATGCAAAGTTTTTGAAGGATATGTGCACCGAGCAAAGAAAAAACAATGTCCCTAAAATGGTCTTCCTAGCTACAAATATCAGTGAATTGGGGTCCCATTCCTGTTAAATGCAAAGACTCCGGATGTCCAACCATCGCGTGTACCATAAGACAGACCACCATCAATAGGGTATTACTTGATTTGGGGGCAAGTATATGCTTGCTTCCTTTTTCATGTATCAATAGCTTGGGTTGGATGATCTTCATTCAACACGAGTGATAATTCAATTAGCTGAGCGATCAGTGAAGGTCCCCAAGGGGAGATACTGATGTTCTCATTTAGGTCGGGGAGTTTATCAGCCCCATGGACTTTATCGTTTTGGAAACAGAACCTGTTCTAAATCCAAGATCCCAAACTCTGGTCATTCTAGGACGACCATTCCTTGCTACATCAAATACAATAATAAACTGTAGGAATGGTTCAATGCGTTAAACATTTGGAGACATGACCAAAGAGGTAAATGTTTTCCATTTGGGAAAACAACCCCGGGACTTTGAAGACCAAACATTTGAAGTGAATTTGATAGAAGGCTTAACAAGTGAATATGAGGAGGAATTGGAATTAGAACCTAATTATGAGTTCGAATTGGAGTCGGATGACTTTAATCTCGATCAAATTGTTGATTCTGCAGTAGAATGGGCCACAACTCCAACTTCAACTCTTTGAGTCTTAAACGAATAGATTTACTTTCAATTGAATAATATTCTTCCTCTAAATTGAAAGCTCTTCCTGATTACCTCAAGTATGTTTACTTGGGAGAGAAGGAAGCTCTTCTGATAATCATCGCTTCTCACTTAACTGAGAAACATGAAGAGGATCTTCTGGTCATGTTAAGAGACAACAAAGAAGCCATTGGGTGGACCATAGTTGACATCAAAGGACTTTCCTATCAATTGTTCAACACCACATCCATCTGATTGAAAAGGCCAAACCAAAACGTGACTCACAGCGTAGGGTGAACCAATAATGCAAGAAGTTGTTCGAGTAGAAGTACTTAAGTTATTAAACAATGGGATCATTTATCCCATATATAATAGTTAGTGGGTTAGCCCGGTTCACATTGTGCCCAAAAAGGCTGATTTTACAGTGGTGGAAAATGTGAAAAAAGAATTAATGCAAACACGTCTTCCCACGAAGATTCGAGTTTGCATTGATTATCGCAAATTGAACTCTGCCACTTGTAAAGACCACTTTCTTCTTCCATTCATTGATCAGATGCCGGAAAAGACTGACTGGGCATGAATACTATTGTTTCCTGGATGGGTATTCTGGGGACAACCAAATTCAATTTCCTCTGAAGATCAAGAAAAAATGATGTTCACCTATCCATTTGGGACATTCGCATACTTAGAATGCCATTTGGATTCTGCAACGCTCTAATAACATTTTAACATTACATGCAGAGCTTATTTTTAGACATGGTAGAACATTTTCTGAAAATATTCATGGACAATTTCTTAATTTATGGAGATTCTTTTGATCAATGCCTGCATCATTTAGAACAATTTCTGAAATGATGCACTGAGAACAACTTGACACTCAATTGAAAAAAATATCATTTCATGGTCAAAAGAGGAATAATTCTAGGGCATGAAATTTCTAGAGCTGAGATTAAGGTTGATAAGGCAAAAGTAGAAGTGATTGCCAAACTTCCTGAGCCGAAATATGTTAAAGACATCATATCTTTTCTAGGGCATTCTGCATTCTATAGAAGATTCATCAAATAGTTTAGCAAGATTGCTAGACCATTGATGAATCCATTAGCAAAGAATGTGCCCTTCTATTCTAATGATGGACATCTAAAAGTATGGGAGAGATTGAAATAAGAACTTATCTCTGCTCAAATTATTTCGGCACCTGATTGGACAAAACCATTCGAAATTATGTGTGATAACTTAGATTTCGCTATCGACATTGTTTTAGGACAACATATTGATAATAGACAGCACATGATTTATTATGCCAGTAGAAAATTGAATGACGCACAACTCAATTATACTATGACTGAAAAGAGTTTTTAGCCGTAGTATTTGTATTAGAAATTTTTTGATAATACCTACTCAGATCCAGAACAACTGTGTTAACAGATCATTCCGCGCTAAGGTATCTGATGGCAAAGATGAAAAACACCTAGAGAGGAGGTGAATAGGTGTTAATGCTAATCTAATGATCTTTTTAAATAAGTATGTATGTATGATGCAACCGGTCACCCAAAATAAGAAATTGAAGCCGAATTCCCCGTGAAGGGCTCTAGAACTTCTCTTCTTTGATTCTTCTAATTATGAGTTGAGGCACATAATTGCTTTCTTATTGAGATCAGTAAAGACCGAAAAATACAAGTAAATGAAATGGGTGCAATAATGAAGTGCAAGCAAGAAATATCACAAGAAAGAAATGAAAAGCAATGAAAAGCAATAAGCAAACCAATCACAAACACAAGAAATTTATTTCGAGGTTCGAGCCACTGCTCTACGTCCCGGCCTCTACCACTGTGAAGGATTTCCACTAAATCTGCCAAGGAAATTTTCACACTGGAACCTTAACACCCAAGGGGATTACAATTGGTCTACACAAAATCGGAGTACCCAACTCCCACCAATCCAGCCTCTACACAAGAGGGATCTCAACACAAGGAAATACAAGTAGCTAGGTGATCAAAAGACCACACACTTCTCTCTTACAACTTCTTATAGAATGGGAATGATTTCTGGCTCAAGAAGTGAAGTGAGAAAATTCAGTTGTAAAGAAAGTAAAAAGTGCTTTGAAAACAACTAAAAAACTTTAACCAAGAAAGCACTTTTAAAAAGAGAGAGCTTAAAAACTTTTCTTTTCTTTTAAAACTTGAAAACAATATGGATTTTCTTCTTAAATTCAACAAGGGACCAATGACCTCTATTTATAGGGATTAGATAAGAGCAAATCATCATTTAAATTAGGTCAATAGGTCAGATTATAGGCACAAGAAAATCAGGAATAGCTGAAAGAAACATCTAAATCAAAACCAGAAAACAGTTTTCAAGAAACTAGCCGTCGGGGCTGCTGGCGGCTATCGGTCGACTGGCCCTGTCGACCGGCAGTCTATCTGGCAAAAGAGCCGTTAGACTCGGTCGATCGGTCGGTAGACCGCAGGCTAAACAGAAAAAGAAATGTTTGTTCTGTCAGTCGACTGGCCCGGTCGACCAACAAAACCCGAGAGCAAGGGTCAGTCAGTCGGTCCACCGGTCCGGTCGACCGGCAGACGTGCACAAACGTGCACACCAATGCCACAAGGCCCGGTCGACCTGTCCGGTAGACCGATCTGTTGGCCCGAAAGCCCATCACTCTAGTTTTGATGATGATCAACTCATGTAGTTATGTTTACTAATGATCTTGTGTTTAATTAGTGACAGATTCATTATCAAGATCTTAGTAGGTGCATAGCTTCAACAAAGGATTTAAAGTCAAGTTTTGGAGCTTGCACGTTGTTTGGACCAAGTCAAGAAGATGAGAAGGCTTCAAGTGAAGACTTCAAGAAGATGAAGACTTGTGTCTAGATTTGTTTTATAAGATTTTGTTTTTAGATAAAATGTAAAGGATAGAGTAGTTGGTGGATTTCTCAAGTACATATACACACACACTCTTGATAGTTTTGTTTTTACAAAAGATTTTTTATTTTAGAAAAATACATGTTTGGTTTTTGGTATTCAAAGTTTACATGTTTTTAACCAAAACCTTATTTAGTGCTTAATGCCAAAAACATAGATATTTCACCATGTTTGTGTAGTGGATCATATCCATACACACTATGCTTCAAAGTTGTTTAAATATCTTGTTTTTGTATTTGGTGAAGTTTTGGAAAAACAAGTTTTGAAAAATCAAGTTTGAAAAAATACTGTTTTTCATTTGAGCCAATTTTTCCATATTACAAAAATAGTCCTCTGTAACATGCCTTGATTTTGTGCAAGCATGTTTGTTTATCAAAGTAAAGTGTTAAAACTATTTTTGTAGATTTTTTAGTATTTTATGGGATTTTATTTCAATCAAAAAGACATACTTTTTAATCCCTTTACAGTTCTGTACTGGCTTCAGCCGGCCGACCAGGACGGTCGACCGCAGCTTGAAGTCGGCCGACCTTCAAGGTCGACCGATGTGCACAGACGTGCACGCCAGTTCTGGCAGGAGGGCCGGCCGACCGATCCGGTCGACCGTCCAGAGAGCTCTGCTCTCTGGAAAGGCCCCGGCCGACCGAGCGGTTGACCGTACAGAGAGACTTGCTCTCTGTATCCTGGCTCGGCCGACCGACCGGTCGACCGATGGCTCAAGCGGTCTGAAATATGACCGTTGGCCGGACGACCGGGCGGTCGTCCGACAGGCCTGACAGACCCCAACGGCTAGTTTTCCAGACTCTATAAAATGGGGCATTTGTGGGCTGTTTTGATTAAGATTTTAGGAGAGTTTTTTCACCAGTTTTCCCAACTCTTTTAAGAGGTTTTCTCCACTTGTTTTAGAGCAAATATTTCCAATCAAAAGGAGAGTTTATCAAGAGTGTTTAAAAGAGAATTTCTTGAGTTTTCCTCCACCATTCTCATCCTTGTTTTCTCACACTACACTTGAGCTATCCATTGCTATTCATCCTATAGGAGTGTTGTTGTGAGATTGTTTTTAGGTGATCAAAGTGTTGTGATCACCAAAGACTTCTTCTTTGTTCTTTGAGGAGGCGGGCGTGTGTGTCCGCGGTGTTTCGAGTTCGGGTGCGAACTTGTTGTTTGAGGTGCCGCCTCGGCGAGCTTGTTGGGCTTGCGGTGTGTACGGGCTAGAGAGTCCGAGAGCTTGTAGGTGTTGCGGCACCGAGTGATCCGGTGGGATCGATTATAGTGGAAATCCTTCATGTGTCAAAGGCGGGGATGTAGAGCAAGTGTGCTCGAACCTCGAAACAAATCCCTTGTGTTTGCGATTGCTCACTATCTCTCTATCTCTTGTTTATATCTTGCATGCTTAAATTGTGTTCATCTTTATATGCTTGATATATCTTGTGTGCTCATATTGATATACTTGCTTGGGTTTGTTTGCTAACACTTGTATTCAACTAAAAGAGCCAACGCGGCACCTCAACCCTTATCTAGGGGAATCTAGAGGAGTTTGTCCAGAGCCCTTCACGGGGAATTCGGCAACACTCTTGTGTTATACGTGGTGTTTAGTTTAAATAGTTTGTTTAGGTCATAATAGTTTTTACTTCCACATTATTTGGCAATAAGTGACCATTAGATTAGCCATCACCTATTCAC
This sequence comes from Agave tequilana, assembly GCA_038442645.1. Lineage (NCBI taxonomy): Eukaryota > Viridiplantae > Streptophyta > Magnoliopsida > Asparagales > Asparagaceae > Agave > Agave tequilana. Next base: position 89,780 of record JAVJIF010014755.1, read on the forward strand.
CCCCACTCTAGGTGATCCTACAATTGGTATCAGAGCCAGTGCTTTGATTTTAGGTCTTACAACCTAGAGTTAAAGATCCTCATTTTAGGCTAATCACAATATTTTGTACACACACCATGGATTTCATGTCACCACCCATGTTTGACATTCTTAACATCCAAATTTGGAAGGTTAAGATGTCTATGTACCTCAAAGCCCTAGGCAATCATGTTTATCTTGCCACAACTAATGATTCATATTGTTTAAATGGCAAGAATTTTGAGGCTAATGCAAAATCCCTACATGCTTTAAAATCTACCCTAAATGATGATTATTTATCTAGGGTTTCTAATGTTGATTCGGCTTTTGTAGCTTGGAACATCATCACCTCCCTCGGCGAAAAGGATTTATATTATGCGGGGAGCGATTCGGATGTTGGAAGTGACGTCTCCAATAAGTGCTATATGGTCCTAGGGGATAACCCCCTTGAGGTAAACACCGAATCCGAGTTAGATGATGAAGACATGTCATATGATGAGCTCACTTCATTTTGCCAACAATTACTTGAGAAATATGACATGTTTAAGAAAGAAAATAAAAATTGAAAAAAGAATTTTGATTGCATGCATAAGGAAAATGATTCATTTAGAACTAAGGTTGCATGCTTAGAAAAAGAAAAAGAAGATTTGAAAAATGAGAATGTTTCCTTGATGTCCAAATTAAATAATCTTTATGAAGGAAACACATCTTTGAAAAATAAAATTGTTTTGGTGGAAAAACAAAAGGAAATTACTTTTCAAGAAAATACTACTTTGAAAAGAAAAATTTTTGAAAAAGAAAAAGAAAAAGTTTCTAAAAGGAAAAAGACTTTTGATCATGCTTTACATGCCACCACCTCTATTGATCAAAATGAAGTTAAACTTTGAAAAAGAAAATTGATTGTTTGAGTTCTACTTTGAGCTCATGTGCATTAAATCATTCTAGGTTGGAGTCTATGTTTTCAAAGAAACAAGCTCCACACATTCATGCACATCACTTTCATGCATTTGCTTATGTTGCACGTCATGCGCACACTCACACACATAAGCATACCAAGGTGTACAATTGTACACATTGTGGCCATTTAGCAAAGTTTTGTTATGATAGGATACATCATTTAAATTTTGCTAATCACAAAAATTTTTGGGTACCTTATAAAGCTAACCCCCAAGGACCCAAAAGAAAATGGGTACCAAAACCCCCACCTTGTGTTTTTGATGTAGGTGAGGGCTCTCACACGATGTGAGAAGGATGGTGCCTTGATGGTGGATGCACATAGACATGATGGACTTACTTTTGATGCATCCCTATCAAGGAGGTTTGGTATGACAACCACCATGGTTGAAGATTTGGAGTATAGTTCTTAAGGTTTGGTAACTATCTCTAAACTCCTAGTTTATTTATCTACATGCTTGTTCATATATCATATTTTTAGCATGTTCATTTGTCTTATGTGCTTCATGTGGTAAACTAGTTTAAATGTAGTTTTTATCAAAACTTGTATTTATACATGTACAAATAGTGAGAACAAATTGATTCATATATGTTTGCACTTCATGCTCATTTGTACCCACTATATGCACATATATAGCCTAGTTTTGATGATTCTTTCATTTATACTTGTTTTGCCTATTTTCATGGTTTACTTCATGTATATGTAATTTTTAGTCAAATCTAATAAATATACATGTATATCCTTTATGAGTCTCTTGCCTTCATGCAAATACTATTAATAGACTCGTTTTATATTTGGGATATGTATGCATATTGTTAGATTTAGATAAATCATACATATACCTAGAAGTTTGTTTTGTTTTAATGAAAAAAATAAATTTTCATGTTTTATTTGATAAAATAAAATGAATAATTTGTTTTAATCATTTTGAGCCTAAATGACTATTTTCATGTAAATACTATATACATGATTCTTGTACACTCATACTTCGTTTGTTTTGTCATGACCTTGTTTCATGAACATGTTTTTGAGCTTCATCGATTTTGAGTGTCAATTTTTGTGTATTTGGTATGATTCATGAAATACATATGATTTGATTTCATGTTTTTGAAGGATCTTTAACTAGTTTTTTCAAAAATTAATTTAACTAGTTATTTATTCTTCAATGTTTTATGAGATATACACATGGTCCTATTATTGTTTCAATTGGTATCATTGAATCGTTTTAATTGGTATCAATTTGACTCTATTTTTGTATATACTCATTTTTTTTTGTTTTATTATATATGTATGTATCAATTTCAATTGGTATACTCATTTTTCATACATATATATGAGTTATTTGTGCTTGAGTTAAAATTTTTACATGTTTAAAGTACAAAATTGTTTATGATAAGAAAATAAAAATTTTTAAGAAAAATTCTCAAGATTTGTTTTATTGAGAAAATTCAAAATTTTGTTTTATAAGAAAAATCAAAAATTTTGATTTGTATTGCCTATATGCAAGGAGAGCTTAACATCTCTTCTACATATAGATTCATATTGAGTGTACTGTATTTTGAGGAGCTTGACAACTCTTCTTTATGTGGTACACGTATGTAGGGGGAGCTTCACATCTCTTCTTATGCATTACATATTATACGTTATGTGAATTAGGGCTTGTCATCCCTCTTTCATGTAATGTATATGTGTAGGGAAGTTACTTTACCGTCTTCCTCTTCATGAATGTATATCGCATATAACCTTTTATTGACTTATTTGTTTACACCCCTTATTGGTCTCTTTGTTTATGACAAAAAGAGGGAGAAAATTTTGATGATTTTGTTTTTACTTGAACCCCTTTGTTGATGATTGACAAAAAGGGGAGAGGTATTTGGTATATATGCATGTTTTTATAAAAGAATTTATGTTTATGCATATATGTTTTGTTTTGCAAATAGGAGAAAAAGAATTTGTGTTTTATGCTTGTGAGCATGTTTATCTCCATACATTTGCATGCATGTTTATGTGCTTCATTGCCATATTTATTTGTTTATTGGTATGCATAAGTTAAGGGGGAGCTTCTTTGGAGCTTTACTTTAATCCATGCATATATAACTTCATGAGTTTTGTCATCATCAAAAAGGGGGAGATTGTTGGCCCGAAAGCCCATCACTCTAGTTTTGATGATGATCAACTCATGTAGTTATGTTTACTAATGATCTTGTGTTTAATTAGTGACAGATTCATGATCAAGATCTTAGTAGGTTCATAGCTTCAAAAAGGATTTAAAGTCAAGTTTTGGAGCTTGCACGGTGTTGGACCAAGTCAAGAAGATTAGAAGGCTTCAAGTGAAGACTTCAAGAAGATGAAGACTTGTGTCTAGGTTTGTTTTATAAGATTTTATTTTTAGATAAAATGTAAAGGATAGAGTAGTTGGTGGATTGCTCAAGTACATATACACACACACTCTTGATAGTTTTGTTTTTGCAAAAGATTTTTTATTTTAGAAAAATACATGTTTAGTTTTTGGTATTCAAAGTTTACATGTTTTTAACCAAAACCTTATTTAGTGCTTAATGCCAAAAACATAGATATTTCACCATATTTATGTAGTGGATCATATCCATACACACTATGATTTAAAGTTGTTTAAATATCTTGTTTTTGTATTTGGTGAAGTTTTGAAAAAACAAGTTTTGAAAAATCAAGTTTGGAAAAATACTGTTTTTCATTTGAGCCAATTTTTTCACATTACAAAAATAGTCCAAATTATTTGTAACATGCCTTGATTTTGTACAAGCATGTTTGTTTATCAAAGTAAAGTGTTAAAACTATTTTTGTAGATTTTTCAGTATTTTATGGGATTTTATTTCAATCAAAAAGACTTAGTTTTTAATTCCTTTATAGTTCTGTACTGGCTTCAGCCGGCCGACCGGAACAGTCGACCGCAGCTTGAAGTCGGCCGACCTTCAGGGTCGACCGACGTGCACAGACGTGCACGCCAGTTCTGGCAGGAGGGCCGGCCGACCGATCCGGCCGACCGTCCAGAGAGCTCTGCTCTCTGGAAAGGCCCCGGCCGACCGAGCGGTTGACCGTACAGAGAGACTTGCTCTTTGTATCCTGGCTCGGTCTACCGATGGCTCAAACGGTCTGAAATATGACCGTTGGCCGGACGACCGGGCGGTCGTCCGACAGGCCTGACAGACCCCAACGGCTAGTTTTCCAGACTCTATAAAATGGGGCATTTGGGGGCTGTTTTGATTAAGATTTTAGGAGAGTTTTTTCACCAGTTTTCCCAACTCTTTTAGGAGGTTTTCTCCACTTGTTTTAGAGCAAATATTTTCAATCAAAAGGAGAGTTTATCAAGAGTGTTTAAAAGAGAATTTCTTGAGTTTTCCTCCACCATTCTCATCCTTGTTTTCTCACACTACACTTGAGCTATCCATTGCTATTCATCCTATAGGAGTGTTGTTGTGAGATTGTTTTTAGGTGATCAAAGTGTTGTGATCACCTAAGACTTCTTCTTTGTTCTTTGAGGAGGCGGGCGTGTGTGTCCGCGGTGTTTCGAGTTCGGGTACGAACTTGTTGTTTGAGGTGCGGCCTCGGCGAACTTGTGGGGCTTGCGGTGTGTACGGGCCTAGAGAGTCCGAGAGCTTGTAGGTGTTGCGGCACCGAGTGATTTGGTGGGATCGATTATAGTGGAAATCCTTCGTGTGTCGAAGGCGGGGATGTAGAACAAGTGTGGTCGAACCTCGAAACAAATCCCTTGTGTTTGCGATTGCTCACTCTCTCTCTATCTCTTGTTTATATCTTGCATGCTTAAATTGTGTTCATCTTTATATGCTTGATATTCTTGTGTGCTCATATTGATATAGTTGCTTGGGTTTGTTTGCTAACACTTGTATTCAACCAAGAGAGCCAACGCGACACCTCAACCCTTATCTAGGGGAATCTAGAGGAGTTTGTCCAGAGCCCTTCACGGGGAATTCGGCAACACTCTTGTGTTATACGTGGTGTTTAGTTTAAATAGTTTGTTTAGGTCATAATAGTTTTTACTTCCGCATTATTTGGCATTAAGTGACCATTAGATTAGCCATCACCTATTCACCCCCCTCTAGGTGATCCTACACGATCTGGCCTAAAACTGATCCGGTCGACCACCCGATCGACCGTTAGGCCTGAAACAGTATTATTTTGGAAATATTTTTGAACTTTGAAGAATTTTTAAAATATTTTTAAATTGTTTGATGATTAAGTAGCATGCTATAAAGGATGAGATACATGTTTTAAACTAGATGTAAAAAATATTAAATATTTAGAGACATGTATATCAATCAAGACATGCACCTAATCCAACTAACCAAAACAAGAACCGTATTTTGAAAAGTAAAAGTGTTGTGTGTTTTCTTGAGCCAACTTATCACAACCTCACTCTTTAACAAACTAATTCTTATAATGGTTCTTAGGTGACTACAAGATCTTCAAATTTGGCTTCTCCATATGCAATGTTGAATAGAATGAATCCTTGATCCCGAATTGAGTTAATCTTGAGTCAAAAATACCTTCCTTTAGGGAAGAAGACATCTTGAATCCTTAGAACCCTGAAACATACTTAAAAATTAAAATATGATTAGTACAAATAACTATATATGTTTTGTAATCATCAAAACTCAAAAACCGAGTGATTGTAACCTTGGGCCAACAATATCACCCGTTTTGATGATGACAAAACATATGAGTTATTATATATAAAAAACGGGAAAAATGGGAAAGGAGCTTGGAGGGTCCCCCTCACTCATGCTATATATATGATTGGCTATAAACATGAATAAAAAGTAAAAATAAGAACTTGAATGAAAAGTAAAATCAAGAACTTGGCATAAGAAAAGCATAAGAACTCAAAACATATAGCTCAACAAACAATAACTCAAAACTCAAAACTAAAAATAATAAGCTAACTTTTTCTCCCCCTTTTTGTCATACATAAAAAAAGGTAAACACAAAAAAAATATTTTCATTATTCCATAACACAAACATTCAATTCACCACAAATAAAAGAAAATCTAGTATAGTCTAGTGGTTTTGTAAATATATCGGCAAGTTGAAAATCGGTAGAAACATAATCAATGTCAATATCACCTTTTTCATAATGATCTCTAAGAAAGTGATACCGAATGTCAATGTACTTAGTCTTACTATGTTGATTTGCATTTTTAGTCATATGAATAGTACTAGTATTATCATAATGCAAATCATAGTCAAGGAGAGTATGTTTCATCTAAAGGACTTGTGCAGCAACATACTCTGTCCGGCGGTTGAGAGGGCTACCGAATTTTATTTTTTTGAAGACTATGAAACAAGGCAATTACCAAGAAATTGACATGTTCCACTTGTACTCTTCCTATCCGCTCTACAACCCGCATAGTAGGCATCCGAAAAACTCGTCATTGAAAATTGTCCGGTCTTCGGATACCACAAACCCATTTCAATTGTGCCCTTAAGGTATCTAATAATGCGTTTTACCGCAATCAAATGGGACTCTTTAGGACACGATTGAAATCAAGCATAAAGACAAACACAAAACATAATGTCAGGCCTACAAGCCGTTAAATACAACATGCTACCAATCATGCTACGGTAGAGTTTAATGTCTACATTTGTACCTTGTTCATCCTTGTCAAGCTTTGTGGTGGTAGCCATGGGAGTTTTGCTCGTCTTAGCCCCTTCAAGCCCAAATTTCTTGATAAGTTCTTTCGTGTACTTGGCTTGATTGATGAAAATCCCATCCTTTCTTTGCTTGATTTGGAGACCAAGGAAGTTGTTGAGCTCGCCCATCATAGACATCTCAAATTCCTCCTTCATGCATGATTCAAAAGCTTTGCAAAGATTTTCATTAGTAGAACCAAATATGATATCATCAACATATATTTGAACTATAAGTATATCATTTTCTACATGTTTTGTAAACAAAGTAGTATCTATTTTTCCTTTATTAAAACCATTAGAAATAAGAAATGAAGAAAGTCATTTCATACCAAGCCCTAGGGGCTTGTTTTAAACCATAAAGAGCTTTGTCTAGTTTGAAAACAAAAATCGAATGTGTAGGATCAACAAACAGGGGGGTTGCTCAACATACACCTCCTCTTCAATAAATCCATTTAAGAAAGCACTTTTTACATCCATTTGAAAAAGTTTAAAATCTTTATATGAAGCAAATGCAAGTGTCATCCGTATGGCTTCAAGCCGTGCTACGGGTGCGAAAGTTTTCTCAAAATCGATACTTTCGACTTGAGTGTAACCTTGGGCCACTAACCTAGCTTTATTCCAAACAACATTTTCCCACTCATCCAACTTGTTCTTAAAGATCCACTTAGTACTAATTGTTGGTCTATCGTGGGGCCTAGGAACAAGATGTCAAACTTGGTTGCGCTCGAATTGATTGAGCTCCTCTTGTATGGCAAGCAACCAATATGAGTCGCCCTCGGCTTCGAGGATGTTCTTTGGTTCAAAATGAGAAATAAATGCATTGTGTCCACAAAGATCATGAAGCTTAGAACAAGTAGTTACCCCTTTTGATACTTCACCTATAATAAGATCCTTGGGATGATGTGGATTGAATCTCCAATCTTTTAGAAATGGTTGAGTTGTCTCCACTTCAACTTCTTGAACTTCATTTTCTTCATCACCCTTTGGCATGTCTTTAAGAGTAGGTGAGTCCTTCAAAGTAATTTTCTCCATGTCTTCATTTAGAGAATCTATTTCTATAACATTCTCAATAAACACATTAGATTTCTCAAACTTTACATGTATAGATTCTTCAATAGTCAAGGATGACTTATTGAAAACTCTATAAGCTTTACTAGTGTTAGAGTAACCAACAAAAATTGCTTCATATGATTTTGTATCAAATTTTCCTAAATTATCTTTAGTATTCAAAACAAAACATTTACAGCCAAAAACTTTAAAGTATGAAACATTTGGTTTTCTTAAAAAGTAAATCTCAAAAGATGTTTTAGAAGTATTTTTGCATAAGAAAACCTTATTTGATATGTAGCAAGATGTGTTAACGGCCTTGGGCCATAGATAATGAGGGAGACCGTACTCATTTATTATTGTCCTAGCCATCTCTTGTAATGTACGATTTTTCCTCTCAATGACTCCATTTTGTTGTGGTGTTCTAGGACAAGATAGTTCATGCTTAATTCCATGTTCTTCGCAAAAAGTGGTAAAGGGTTGGTTATTGAATTCACCACCTCTATCACTTCTTATTATTAAAATTGAAAAATCTTTTTCCTTTTCAACTCTTTTCTTAAAGGCTTGAAAATATGAAAATGCTTGATTTTTGTGTTCTAAAAAGAAAACCCAAGTAAAATGAGAGAAATTATCAACTAAAACGAAAGCAAAACGATTCCCATTTAGACTTTTGATTTGAGTAGGACCAAACAAATCTATATGGATCAACTCCAAAGGTCGTGATGTCATGATATCCTTGATTGATTTGAAAGAGGACTTGGTTTGTTTCCCAAGTTGGCACGCATCGCAAATGCGGTCCTTTTCAAATTTCAAGTAAGGAATACCTTTCACCATTTCCTTATTGTTTAATCTAGATAGATGGTCAAAAGAAATGTGGCCTAATCTCCTATGCCACAACCAAGAGTCATCATCGAGGGCATTCAAACAAGTAGCATTGCATAGCATATTAGACATATCAATCATGTATACATTGTTTTCACGAAATCCAGAAAATATACATGTATTGGATTGTCTATCAATAACACTACATGCTAGGTCATCAAAAATAACATTAAAACCTTTATCACAAAGTTGACTAACCTCAAGAGATTATGCTTGAGGCCATCAACTAAAACAACATTTTCTATTAAAGGAGATGTACCAAGTTTAACATTACCAATACCAATGATTTTTCCTTTGGCGTCATCTCCAAAGGTGACGGTACCACCTTCATGGTATCTTGATAGGGTTGCGAAGTTGTTGATATCCCAAGTCATGTGCCTTGAGCAACCACTATCAAGATACCACAACTCCTTACGTCGTTGGGCTTTGGAATGTACCTACATCATTTAACAAATTTGTTGACTTTGGTACCCAAACTTTCTTGGGTCCTTGAATATTAGTATTCCGAACCCAAACATGATTATGCGATGCATTAATCCTATCATAGGAAAAATTTAACCAAATGACCTTTACAGCCACAATATGTGCATGCATAAACTTTACCATACATGAATGCATGATGAGTGTGTGGAGTGTGGGAATGTTTAGGTTGCTTAGCGTGATGTAAAGGTTGTGATTTATGAACATGAGTATGAATAGCATGTGAATATTTCTTTGGGACATGTTTCTTAGGAAACATAGCCTCTAATCTAGTTTTATCAAATTCAAATTTCTTCAAAACTACTCCTAATGAATCAATTTTCTTCTTTAGCAAGGAAATCTCATTTTCATCAATTTGTGAAAATTTACCTTTGCAAGAAATTTTATATTCATCAAAATCCTTTTGAGTAGAAGAGAGAATTGAAAACAATTCATCTTTTTCTTTTGTGAGTATGAAAACTTTGTGATTGAGAGATTTATTTTCCTTTTTCATTTTCAAGTATTTCTTTTTGAGAAAATCATAGTTATAAGATAGTTCTTCAAAAGCTTCTCCTAGTTCATCTATAGATAGTTCACAATCAATGGATGTATCGGGAGTTACCTTGCTCGTGCTTTCATTTGCGATGAAGCACATGTTGACAGTGTCAACTTCCTCATTGGATTCACTCTCCGAATCCCAAGTAGCCTTTAAAGCTATCTTTTTGTATGGCTTCTTAGAGGTGGAGGGTTTGCCTTTGCTTTCCCGGACATTCCGCAACAATGTGATCCGGCTTCTGGCAATTGAAGCAAATGATTTTCTTCTCTTCATTACCATGCCATCTCCTTCTATTTTGGAAATTTGCCTTGTTGTACATTCTCTGAACATTCTTTACAAGAAGAGAAAGATCTTCATCATCCTCTTCTTCATCATCCTCGTCGGAGTAGGTGGAAGAGCTCTTGAAGGCAATAGCTTTCTTCTTGTGAGGAGCCATTTCTTCTCTTTCTTTTCTTTCCATCTCATGGGTGTTGAGATTTCCAATGAGACCGATAAGCTCCATTTCTTCCTTGTCATTTAGCTCTTTCAAAGTTGTGGCTTTGACTTCCTAAGATGGAGGAAGCGCATGGATGATCTTCCTCACTTTTTGGTCGTTGTCAATGCCGTCACCTAAAGAAGAAAGTCCATTAGTAATCTTTGTAATCTTAGTAACCATATCATCTATGGTTTCATTCTCTTGCATAGAAAAGTTTTCATATTGGGAACGAAGAAGGTCGATTTTTACCCTCTTTAGTTGTGAAGTTCCCTCATGAGTAACAAGTAAGTGAGTCCAAATCTTATAAGCGGATTTGCGATGAATGACTCTAGAAATATCATCGTCATTAAGAGCTTGAAGCAAGGCATAGTGTGCCCTAGCATTAGCATCAAACTCTTTCGTGGTAATATCGGACCAAGTGTCCTCATCACCAAGGGGTGCACTATAAGGTTTGGTCACCGCCTTTGCAACCCGGCTCCCTAAGGATGGCAAAAACACGGTCATCTTAACCTTCCATATGGGAAAGTTAAGACCATCAAACTTGGATGGGGTCTTAATTCCTTCGGTCATTTTTACTAAGTATATGAGGATGAAAAATAAATAGTGTGATTAGCAATATAGGATCTCTCTAAGGTTGTTAAGCCAAGAGCCTAGAGGTCAAAGCTCTGATACCAATTGAAAAACACCTAGAGGGGGGTGAATAGGTGTTAATGCTAATCTAATGATCTTTTTAAACAAGTATGTATGTATGATGCAACCGGTCACTCAAAATAAGAAATTGAAGCCGAATTCCCCGTGAAAGGCTCTAGAACTTGTCCTCTTTGATTCCTCTCGATTATGAGTTGAGGTGCGTAATTGCTTTCTTATTGAGATGAGTAAAGACCAAAAATGCAAGTAAATGAAATGAGTGCAATAATAAAGTGCAAGCTAGAGATATCACAAGATAGAAATGAAAAGCAATGAAAAGCAATAAGGAAACCAATCGCAAACACAAGAAATTTGTTTCAAGGTTTGAGCCATTGCTCTACGTCCCCGCCTCCACCCCCATGAAGGATTTCCACTAAATCTTCAAAGGAAATTTTCACACCGGAACCTTTACACCCAAGGGGATTACAATTGGTCTACACAAGACCGGAGTACCCAACTCCCACCAATCCAACCTCTACACAAGAGGGATCTCAACACAAGGACATACAAGTAGCTAGGTGATCAAAAGACCACACACTTCTCTCTTACAACTTCTTATAGAATGGGAATGATTTTTGACTCAAGAAGTGAAGTGAGAAAATTCAGTTGTAAAGAAAGTAAAAAGAGCTTTGAAAATAACTGAAAAACTTTAACCAAGAAAGCACTTTTAGAAAGAGAGCTTAAAAACTTTTCTTTTCTTTTGAAACTTGAAAATAATAGGGATTTCTTCTTAAGTTCAACAAGGGACCAATGACCTCTATTTATAGGGATTAGATAAGAGCAAATCATCATTTAAACTAAGTCAATAGGTCAGATTATAGGCACAAGAAAATCAGGAATAGCTTAAAGAAACCTAAATCAAAACCAGAAAACATTTTTCAAGAAACTAGCCGTTGGGGGCTGCTGGCGGCTGTCAGTCGACCGGCCTGGTCGACCGGCAGTCTATCTGGCAAAAGAGCCATTAGATTCGGTCGACCACAGGCTAAACAGAAAAAGAAATGTTTGTTCTGTCGGTCGACTGGCCCGGTCGACTGACAAAACCCAAGAGCAAGGGTCAGTCAGTCGGTCGACCGGTTCGGTCGACCGGCAGACGTGCACAAATGTGCACACCAATGCCATAAGGCCCGGTCGACCGATCTAGCCTAAAACAGATCCGGTCGACCACCCGGTCGACCGTTAGGCCTGAAACAGTATTATTTTGGAAATATTTTTAAACTTTAAAGAATTTTTAAAATATTTTTAAATGGTTTGTTGATTAAGTAGCATGCTATAAGGGATGAGATACATGATTTAAACTAGATGTAAAAATATGAAATATTTAGAGACATGTCTATCAATCAAGACATGCACCTAATCTAACTAACCAAAACAAAAATCGTATTTTAAAAAGTGAAAGTGTGTGTGTGTTTTCTTGAGCCAACTTATCGTAACCTCACTTTTTAACAAACTAATTCTTAAAATGGTTCTTAGGTGACTACAAGATCTTCAAATTTGAGCTTCTCCATATGCAATGTTGAATAACTTGAATCCTTGATCCTGAATTGAGTTAATCTTGAGTCAAAAATACCTTCCTTTAGGGAAGAAGACATCTTGAATCCTTAGAACCCTGAAACACACTTAAAACACTAAAATATGATAAGTACAAATAACTATATATGTTTTGTAATTATCAAAACTCAAAAACCGGGTGATTGTAACCTTGGGCCAACAAAAGAAGGACGCTAAAGCAAAACTCTTTCGTTAAATCCTTCTTTTGCAAGAATTTGACCTCAAAATAAAGGATAAGAAAGGCGTGAAAAATGTTGTGGCGGATTATTTGTCCCGTATCCCCAATGCACCTGTTAAATAATACCAATAAATGAAGATTTTCCTGACGAGCACATCCTAGCTATGTGGCACGAGCCTTATTATGCAGATATTATAAACTACTGATTAATCTCTGATAAGGCATCATTACATCACATTTTCCTGCCGATTTATGAATAAAATAATGCTTCTCACTCATGTTTTGGTCTATTTTGCAGAAAATCAAGACTAGAAGGGAAAAGGGCTAATAAGAGCCTAATTAAACTCATTTTCGGGTGATTAAATCAACATTGGATACCATACAAGGGAGCTTCTATAAGATCACATTAGATTCCCGTATTTGAAGACGTATCTGGAGAAATATATGTCCAAACAACCCAAAACCAGATACATCCAGAGCTTCTCGAGATTAGACGAAGCCACGACAAAAAGATTAGGGCCATTGGCGCTTATAATGCTGCGGGTTCGCAAGAACCCTTGCAATCTATGGCACTTTTGAGGAGTCATGCGTCAATTTTTGACGCGTGGCCTCGTCTCGTCAAACCTAGCTCCTTTGCCTGTAAATACAGCATTTAAGGGCCAGAAACAACACGACAGAGAGTAGTAGCTAGGATTTCTCTCTTTTAATTGCAGAGTATGATTTTCTTTTATTTTCTTTTATATTTTTTCTTTCTTTTTGATCTTGTAGTAGGGTGAAGTTGATTCTGTGGGGGGAGAGAGAGAGAGAGAAAGAGAGAGACAACGAGAAATTGATATAATAGAGAGTGACAATCTATGTAAAGATGTCTATTTTCTTTATTGTAATCTTCTCCATCTTCTACATGGTACTTAGCTAGCTTTCTTCTCATGACAATCTAACTACTAACCATTAACTAGCTAATCACTTACTTGATAATCCACATGAATCAATAGCCTCTACAAGGCCTTGCTCTTGCAAGAGCCATTGATGGTTCATGATGATGGATTCTAACACTCTAACATCTAACTACTAACAAGCTAACTTGCAACGTCTTCTTTATTTCATGCTCACCTCTACTTAGTTTTGATGATCTAAAAGTAGCTTGCACCTTGTTGTTTAGATTGGATGTGGAAGAACAATCTTATATGCCACTTTGAAACGCTCTTGAAGCCAAGGACTAGTGATGTTAAGGATCCATGTGAGGCAACTATCACTAAGAGGTTAGCATGTTAGTTGAGCAATTAGTAGTTAGTAGTCATGAGTTTTCTTTCATCATTTTTCTTCTTTTCTTTACTTTGTTTTAAACACTATTTCCAAAACTTTTTATCATTTCTCTATCATTGTTTTCAACATCTTCTTAGTTCACCTTTATTTTTATCTTCTTCACCACAAGTTCTTTTCTTTTTCATTTCTAACTCTACTTTCTAAATCACTTAACAAAGTTTTCATTTCACCTTCCACATTGTTTCTTTTCTTGTTTCACCATCACTTCTATTTTCTATTTTATTTCTTTCGCCAAAAACAAATTCTTTTTTACTTCGCCGATTTCATCGCCTTCTCCACCTATCACTTATAGTTTTCTTTTCTTTTTCTCTTTCTTTAACAAAGAAGAACCTATTAATATACACATGAACGAACTGTTAATGCTTCTATCATCTCCCATCCCTGTGAATTTGACTCGTATAACCATCATGCTATAACGGAAGTATCGAAAAAGCCCTAGCACACACATGCTTTTACTGAATTTACAAAATGCACAGTTTCAAGTGCTGGATCAAAAAAATGGCATTGTTGTCAGGTAAAACCAGCACCTGAAAATATGTATTTTGTAAATTCAGTAAGAGTGTGTGTGTTATGGATTCCTAGGTACTTCTGTTATAGCATGATGGCTATTCGGGTCGAATCCATAGGGATGAAAAGCGATAGAAGTATTAACAGTTTATTCACGTGTATGTTAACAAGTTCTTCTTTGTTAAATAAAGAGAAAAAGAAAAAGAAAAGAAAACTAAAAGTTATAGGCGGAGAAGGCGATGAAATCAGTGAAGCAAAAAGAATTTGTTTTGGTGAAAGAAATAAAATAGAAAATTGAAGTGATGGTGAAACACAAAAAGAAACAATGTGGAAGGTGAAAGGAAAACTTTGTGTAGTGATTTAGAAAGTGAATTTGGAAAATGAAAAAGAAAAGAACTTGTGTTGAAGAAGATGAAAAAAAAAGTGAACTAAGAAGGTGAAAACAATGATAGAGAAATGACAAAAAGGTTTTGAAAATAGTTTTTAAAATATAGTAAAGAGAAGAAGAAAAATGATGAAAGAAAACTCACGGCTACTAACTAGTAATTGCTCTACTAACATGCTAACCTCTTAATGATAATTGTCTCACATGGATCCTTGGCATCACTAGTCCTTGGCTTCAAGAGCGTTCCAAAGTATGGCACATAAGATTGTTCTTCCATATCCAATCCGCACAACAAGGTGCAAGCTACTATTAGATCATCAAAACCAAGTAGTGGTGAGCATGAAATAAAGAAGGCATTGCAAGTTAGCTTGTTAGTGGTTAGATGTTAGAGTGTTAGAATCCATCATCATGAGCCATCAATGGCTCTTGCAAGACCAAGGGTTTGTAGAGGCTATTAGATTCATATGAATTATCAAGTAAGTGGTTAGCCAGTTAGTGATTAGTAGTTAGATTGCCATGAGAAGAAAACTAGCTAAGCACCATGTAAAAGATGGAGAAGATTATAATAGAGAAGAAAGAAAATACATTTACATAGATTGTCGCTCTCTGTTACATTAATATATCTCTCTCTAGAATCAACTCAGCCCTACTATAAGATCTAAAAGACTACAAAAGAAAAAGAAGAAAATTTGCTTTACAATTAGAAGAGAGAAATCCTAGCTACTGCTCTCCATCGCGTTGTTTCTCGCTCTCAAATGCAGTATTTATAAGCAAAAGGAGCTAGGGTTTGATGAAACGAGGCTACGCATTGAAAATTAACGTGTGACTCCTCAAAAGTGTCACAGATCTGCAAGGATCCTTGCGGATCCACGGCATTATCCGGCCTAATAGCCCTGATCTTTTTGTCGTAGCTTCGTCTAGTCTCGATAAGCTTCTGGATTTTTTGGATTTATCTGGTTTTGGGTTATTTGGACGTATATTTCTCTAGATATGTCTTCAAATATGAGAATTCAATTTGATCTTCTAGAAGTTCCCTTGCATGGTATTCAATGTTGATTTAATTACCTGAAAATGGGTTTAATTAGGCTCTTATTCCCCTTTGCCCTTTTAGTCTTAATTATCTACAAAAGAGACCAAAACACAGGTGATAAGCTTTATTTTATTCATAAATCAGAAGGAAAATGTAATGTAATGATGTAGAATCATAGATTAATCAATTATCTTGCTACCGAGTAAATACCTTCTGATTGGTTGAGTCAGGATAGATATCATTTTTTTCACTCAGGTATGATTTTTCTTTTGGAAAGAACCATATCTCTTCAAATACTGCCCTGATTAAATCATAAGAAGGTCTCTTCCTAAAGATGAACATAGGAGCGTGCTGGCCTTTTATCATGAGCTTGCATATGGTGGACACTTTGGTCCACGCAAGACTGCTAAAAAAGTCTTGTAGAGTGGGTCTACTGGCCTACTCTTTTCAAAGACTCTTTTAATCTTTGCAAGATGTGCAAAAACTCCCAATTGACGGGTAAGATTTCTAGAAGAGAGATGATGCCCTTAATCCTTATTCTTAAAGTAGAGATTTTTAATGTTTGGGACATCGACTTTATGAGGCCATTTTCCATTTCTTTTGGCATCCAGTATATTTTGGTTGCAGTAGACTATGTGTCAAAATAGGTAGAACCGGTACCAACTAGGACAAATGACAACAAGATTGTTGTCAAATTTTTAGAAGAGAATATCATCTCCCTCTTTGGTGCCCCCCATGCGTAATTAGTGACAACGGATCTCACTTCTGTAACAGGGTTTTTGAAGCCCTAATGCGGAACTACTCCATAACATAAATTATCCATGACGTATCATCCTCAAACTAACGAGCAGGCTGAGGTTATAAATATACAAATAAAACTCATACTAAAACAAACTGTAGAACAAAATCGAAAGGATTAATCTAAAAAGCTAGTAGGTGCACTATGGGCTTATCAGACTACCTACAAGACTGTCCTCGATTGTCTCCATATTGAGTAGTATTTGGGAAACCCTGTTATCTATCGGTTGAACTGAAACACCGTGCTTTATAGGCGATCAAGCAACTAACTTTGATTTAAATAAATCCAGTAAATTACAAAAACTATAGATTTCGGAGTTAAAGGAGATACGAAATAAAGCGAATGATATGCTAAAATCACCAAGAGCAAAAACTAAAATATTTCATTACCGCTCCATACACCGAAAAAATTGTCCCAGGACAAAAAGTTCTACTCAATACTAGGCTTCATCTCTTTGCAGATAAACTGAAAAATCGATGGTCAGAACCCTTCACGGTATAAACTGTATTTTCACACGGTGTAGTGGACATTTCTGATCCTAACAACCGCCAAGTTTTCAAGGTCAGTGGACAACAACTTAAGCCGTTCTTGGCCACCGATCTTAAGTCAGATGTTGATAAGATTATGGGTCTTTATGACCCATTTTATAATTAAACCAGGATTGCATTATGCTTTTTTTCCTCTGAACAAATTTTTGCGCATTTAGATCACATTGAGGAGGGATTGTGACGTTCACGGTCAACTGGTCTAAGGACTTCAGCTGGTCTAAATCATCGTCAGAGATGATACATGACCTTGACCTATTTCATGCATTTGTTTTTGCATTCATGTCATACATTGGGGACAATGCATGAGATAAGTATTGGGGAGGGTACTAACATAAGATTTTCTCTTTATAATTTTCTCTTTCTTTTAGGTTTTTTTTTCTAGATTTTTTTTTTAGGTTTTTTAAGATTTTCTTTTGTTTTCTCTTCTTTTCCTTACAAAAACTTTTTGAAAAAATAATTATGTTTTTATCCATTTTTAAGAAAATTAAATTGATCTTAGGAATTAGGGAAACTTTAAACTAGGATTTCTTAATTGTAGTTAAAATAAGAGAAATTGTTCATTTTTATGTAAGAAAGAAAGATTAAAAGATAATTGGATCTTGAATTTTTCCTTTAAATTATATACATCTATATATTTAGGGATTAAAACGAAGACTTAAATACCTTTAAAAAATATGTATATAAATGAATAAAAAAATATTTGACCACTAATTAAGCTGATTAATTGTGCCTTAGGAAGTATGATTAGTCATGCCTAATAATGATAAAAAATAAGCACTTTAGCTTCGTGACTTTGTTCCCTCAAGTACTTAACCCCAGGGATGTATTCTCATCCGGTGCCCTAAGATTATCTGGTCTGGGAGTCATTGGCTCAAGACATGGGTAGACTAGAAAGCCTAATGAAACTAAATAAAAAATTAAAATATATATATGTATATAAATAAAAATAAAATATAAATAAAGATATCATAGTCCAAGTTAAAATCCCCCATACATCAAAGTGTATATTTTCTAGGTTTAATAAGAGATCAAATAATCAATCTAATCCTGATTCTAATTGATAACAATCCCTTGCATGGAGACTCGAATTAAGAATGAATAGTTTAAATTAACCTAAAACCATAGATCACTTAATTTTTGAAAAAATGGATCGTAAACTTTTTTCTTTTTCGAATGCATTTTCAAAATACTAACAATTGTTCCCTTTCTTTACAGATTTTGTGGGTGTAATCTGCTGAAAACTTTCAGGAGACAAAACTCCTCCTTTAAGGGAATCCTGGGGATTTAACGGCTTGTTGCACACGCTCAGTGCAATGGTCTCACTTGCGAAAGTGGTATAATAACATCTCTAGTTTATATTTTCTTTTTCTTTCTTATTTTGCTCTGGGATAAGCAAAAAGGTAGATATGGAGGTGTGATTAGTACTCATTTGTATATCATTTATATCACATTTTCTATTGATTATTAATAAAAATCCAGTTTTAATGAAGTTTTTTTTCTCTATTTTTAGGTCCATGGCCAAAGGAAGAAGCCCAATTATTCTAATTATTTGGAATAAATTAAGCTACTTAAAGAAGCCCACAAACTTGAAGCCCAACTTGCCCTCGTTTCAGAAGGAATATCCAGAGAATAAAAGCTTTTAAAGGGCATCTGGACAGAGCAAGGCTGTCAGAGAACGCGCTGGCCTAACGGCCAAGATGTTGCCGCGTTTTCGCGACTTTTGTCGCATTTCTATGCCAGTATCAGGGCTGTTGGTGCCATGTTTTCATCAACAACTATGATTGCATGTACCTAGGGTTTTGTGCTTATAAATAGACCGTTGGGCCTCAGATCGAGGAGTTACCAGAGAGAGCATTTTATTTAGGGTATTCGCTAGGATTTCTTTAGTAATCTCTTGTAATTTCTTTCTTTTATTTTAGTCCATAAATTAGAGTAAGAGAGAGTGAAAATTCTGTACTGAATCAGTGGCAAATCAATCCAAGATTGTTTCATTTCTAGCTCTATTTTTATTGGTTTTACTTACGCTTTCTTCTTCCTTGCAAATAGTATAGAATGACTACTTTCTTGCTCTTTCTTTCATGAGTAGCTAACTCTCTACTTTCATGGTTAATTAATTACTAACCCACTAATCTCTAACTACTTGATTGATAATCCACATGAATCAATATGCCTTACAATGAGCCTTATGCAAGTAAGAGCTATGGGTGGCTTATGATGAAGGGTTCTAACTCTAACACACTAACATGCAAGCTAATTCTCATATTTCATGCTTAACTATATATTCTTGATGATCTATTGATGTACTAACCTTTAGTGTTTGGTGAGTTGAGATTACCCATTCATCCTTACTGATATCGATCGTGCACTTGTAATTCACCACATTCTCGCCTTAAAACAGATCTTGATGGGGTGACATTCGAGTTTTTGCCGTGTAACACAAGGTGATGGGGGAAGAACTTTCATTCATTATCCATATGACATGTTCATATAGCATAAAAATGGTGAAGGCCAAGGATCCATTGTGAGGCTCTATCATCAAGAAAGATAGCGGTTAGTCAGATCAATTAATAGGATTTTAGCCATGCATTTTCACCATCTAAAAGAGAATCTACTTTTCTCTCTTTTCAAACTTCGATTTTTAAGTTCTTCTCTCCAAACCATCTTTTTAAAACTTGTTTCATTTTTCATTTTTCTTTAAGAACACTTCTTTCATTTTGAAGTTTTTTCTGAAACTATTTTCTTTTCTTTTTCACAACTTGTTTTCCACCTCTTCATAACGACTTCCTTTGCATTCCGTTTTTCACTTTACATTTCCACAAACCAAGCATTTTTCTTCGTTTTCACATACCATCAACCACCATTCTTCTCTTTTTGTTTTCTTTTGAAACTAAAGAAGAAAATCATAAACTCAAACACAAAACTGAACACAAAGCTTCCATCGCTCCCTCTCTTTGTGGACACGACTCGTTTAGCTTTCTTATCTACAATGATAGTCTCGAGGGAATAGTAGCACTTTTCTAAGAACATAACTCACTTTCAAACTCACACGTTTTCCGTGTACGGTTTCCCTCCGAACAAAATCCCTGCAATTTTCACCTTACTTTTTCAAGATCTCATCTTTAGCATCCCTCTAAACCCTATTTGGAGAAGAAATTTTTAGAATTTCTCAGGTATATCTTTAACTCTTCATTGTCTAATTAATTCTTCAATTCTTTTAGATTTTTTTTTGTGGATTATTACTAATTTATGCTATTATTCTTACAAATTCATTTATAATTCTAGTCCACACATCATATCTGCTAAACGTCCTAAAATTGACAAATCAAAACAACCTAAATCTTTCTCTAGGACTAAGAATGCTTTTGTCTATAAGAATGCTATGTACAAACACTCTATTATATGTAACAAACATGTCATTTCTGGTCGGTGTGTTGTTCTAGCTGATTTTGATTACTTGAATCTTACTCCCATTCTCAAAATTAGTTCCTTAGATCATTTTGTGACTATTAAGGGGCAAGTTTATCCCAATTTGTTCCAATACTTCTACTTTTATTTCTCCTTTGTTGATAATCATATCAAATCTCGTGTCAAGAACATGGATATCAACATTTCTCTTGAACGCTTTATTAAGATTTTTAAATTATCTTGTGTTGGTGTAGAGATCTTTTATTCTGATCTTCATGATTTTGAGTACCCTGACTATGAGAGTGCTATCACCCCTTCTCGTCTGTTACATGATGATGATAACCTGGACCTAGCAAGGAATGAGAGGTTGAACCGTTACACGCTTTCCGCTCAGATCCTCGCTAAGATGGTTTTTCATGATCTTCTGCCTAAATCAGGGGAATATAGTTATGCCCGTGGTTATGCCCCTGCTCATCTATTATCTTTGGAAAGGCATTAGAGTCAACATCCCTCATCTCATCATCGATTTCATGCTATCTGACTATTTACTAATTCCCACTAGGAATCTCTCATACGGGATGATCCTTACCTGTCTTTTCAAACATTCAAAATCAATCTTTCTGAGGAGAGAGCCGTAAACCCCTCTGTTAATATCAATAGCACCTCTTGAAGAAGATGCATGTTGGTGTTCATGTTCAGGCTCCTTCCTATCCTTCCTCACCTCCTGTCCAGCATTTTGCCTTCGTTTCCTCCTCTTCAACTCTGCTCCTTATGCAAGTATGATGACCCAGCTGAGTGACCTCTCCCTGCACATCATTTCTTCCATAGAGAAGATCCTTACGAACTAGGAAGTTATACAGAGGGAGACACAGAATGACATGGCTTATGTATGCTCCTTCATTAGGTATCTTAAGCGTTGTGAGGACTATCATTTCTCCAGGCATGATTAGCATGTACCTGTTCCAGATGCATATGGATGTCCTCTTCCTCCGTCTGGTCATCGTTTGATTCGTGGAGGGCTCCTCAAGATTCCTCAGTGGCATATCAACCAGTTGCGGAGCCTAAAAAGATGTGGTTGAAGAAGAAGATGCATGACATCTTCCTATTTTTTAATGTAAGACAAAAAGGGGGAGAAGTAGCAGTAGTAGAGTTATTTTGGTATTATATGATGATGGACATCTATTTTGGCATTGTATTTGGTAGTGTATTTTGCTACTATTTTGTCTTGCCTTGGTATTGTTTCTGAGATTATGGTGCTTTCATATTGGACACATGTTTTCTGACAATGGTCTAGCTAAAACAATTGGTATCTTTATTTGGTATTTTTAGTTACATTTTGTATCAGAACATGTAGATATGCTCATTGTTGAAAACTTCTATTTTATGATACATGTCTATGCTTATTATCCTTATGTCATAACCCATGTGTTAATGATTATCTGGCTCGCTATTGATGATCATTTTATTTAGGGAGGTTGGTGGTTATGGATGGCTGGAGGAAAACCTTTATGCATATAAACTTAACTATCATATCTTGTTATGCATAAATGTACTTGTGTTACATAGAACTTCGTTTTTGCATATCATATCCCTATGCTCAAGCTATTAAAATTTCATGTTTTAATCCTTATATGTCATATCTTTTATACATGCACATGTTTAGGGGAGCATCACTTGAAACCTCTTCCCAACTTATTTAAAACAACTTTATGTGTTTTGTCATCATCAAAAAAGAGGAGATTGTTGGCCCAAAGGTCTTTTGCCCTATTTTGATGATGAATTATTTAATCTAATATTTCTATCTATATAATTTTCTGGTAAAAGAACAATTTCATGATAAAGTTTGGCTTCCTCATAAAGCTCACAAGTTTATGAAGCCCTCAAGATGGTGATCCCAGAGTTGAGTCGTGAAACTCATTCTAAATAGACAAGCTCAAGGGACTCCTATTAGGAGTGAAAAGAATATTTCTTCTTTTTTATGTATGAATTTAGTTTTTTAAAAGCAAGAATTGGTAAATTAATTAGCTCATGAGATTGACACATAAACATACAAAACATCATGTGGATTTTTGCTTCATAAGTTTGAATTGGTTTCAAAAGATTGCAAAATTATTTTTGTTTTGAACATATTTCTTGTATTTAAAAGAGATTTACTTTTCTACAAAATATTGGTCCTACATCTTAGATTTTGTATTGATTTTTGATCTCACAGTTTTGAACTTAACAATATACCATGAAATATATTATATATTCTTTTTGTTGAAAAATATATGGAAAATATAAAATAGAATTTCAAAGTTTTTCAAAACAGACTTTTTGCCTTGGGTTCGTCGACCGGACAGCTGACCAAAATGCACAAGAAATCAGTGAGCATGTCGGTTGACTTGGGTGGTTGACTGACTGTAAGTTTTTTGGTCTCAGTTGAGATTGGTCGACCGACTCTTCCCAACGGTAAAAAATATGATTGTTGTTGGTCGATCGGGCGGTCGACCCTGTCTGCTTTTGGCAGCTTTTGCTTATAAGGTTATATTATTAGAGAACCGTTTAATGGCTAATAAAAAATGGCTATAAGGATTTTCTCTCTATTTTTTAGTACCTATATATAGTAACCCTATTGACCATTAGTGATAACTAAGAAAAGCTTAGAAACCAAGAGATAATACCTTCACTCTTTTTAAATTCAATTTTCAAAGAGAAAATTTTCAAAATAGAAGTGTTCTTCAAGTCAATCCTTTTCCAAATATCACTTGTTCTGATTCTCACAATCTACTGATTACAAACTTTCCTAACTACAAATCTCTAAGTTAACAATTAATTCTTGATTATAGGATTGCAGTTTGTAAGCCATTTTGGTGATCTTAGAAAGGTCATCTTCTTCATTGTTGTTGAGAAGAGTTGTAGAGGTTGAGGCCTCATATGAGCTTGCGAGTTCGTCATTTGTAAGGTGTAGAAGTTACCAAGTAAGAGAAATTGTGGGTCCGATTTATTCTTGAGGGAACGTGTAGAATGGTGATCTCGTGGGATCAAACAATAGTAGAAATCCTTCAAGCGGTGAAGGCGAGGACGAAGAGCAAGTGGCTCGAATCTTAAAACAATCCTCTTGTGTTTGTGATTGCTTACTCTCTTCTTTATCTCTATAACTCACTCTCTCTATTTATATGCTATAATTGCTCTTCATTTTATTGCAATCTTCTATTGTGCAAATTGCTAATTGTATTGGATATTGTTATTTGTTTGGATTGCTAGACTTAGTTCTTATTCCTCATTATTTGCCATCAACCTATAGCTATCATCTATTCACCCCACCCCCCTCTAGGTGATTTATAAGGTTTTCTTCTTTCCTTTTATCGATAAAGAAAGTTTAAAATTTTTTGAAAAGAGAAACAATATTTTGACGTATTTTTATAAGAAATTAAGTTAATTTTAAGAAATAGGAGAATTAATTAGGATTTATTATACTTGGTCAAAATAAAATTATTTATTTGATTTCTAGGTTAGAAGAAAATTGAAAAAGTAATGTAGTCTTAATGTTTATCTTAATTAAATATGCATACTATGCACTTAGAGACTTAGGGTTCTAAAACAAAGATTCTTATGCCATATAAAAAGAAAAAAGAAAAATATATATACTAAAAATCCTTTGATTAAGCTGGGTATTTGTGCCAAATAAAGCATAAGTATTCACGCATAAAAGTGGTCCATATAATTCATAAAATCCTTATTTTGTGGTCTTATTTGCTCGAGTCCTTAAGTCCTTGGGGTGCTTTCTCATCTCGTGCCCTAAGACCGTCCGGTTTGGAACTCATAGGCTAAAGGCTTGTTACATAGGTGAATTAGAAAGCCTAATTGAACTAAGAGATATTACTACCAAAATATGTAAAAATAAGACATAAGAATTAGAGTTGAAGAACCCTTAGTCAAAAAATCACGGTCTCAAGGTACATATGACTTAGGCTAAAATAATAGATTAGGAAAGAAATATAGTTTTAAGCCTTACCTTGATTGATAATAAGTTTTTGAATAGAGACTAAGTTTAGGAATGAATAATTTGGTATTCCTATAACTTATAGATTACTTGAATTTTTGCAAAAATTCTTCAAATATTATCTCTCTTTCAAATGTGTTTTCAAAAATACTAATACTTTATTTTTTCTTTTATGGATTTTGTGGTTGTAATTCACTGAAAACCCTAAGGAGAATACAACTCCTCCTCTAGGGGTACTAGAGGTTTAAATGCTTATTGTACATATTCAGTGCAAGTCGCGAGACCTGCGAAAGTGGTCTAATAAATTTTTAGGTTTAGTTTTCTTCTTTTACTCGAGGACGAGCAAAAGATAGGCGTGGTGTGTGATTGTATACGTATATCACGTTATCTAGTATTACATTTCTATATTGATCTTGTAATAAACTTTGCAATTAATTTTTCTTAATGTCTAAATTGTGCAGGGTGATTATTAATGGAGGAAGAGAAGATAATACCTAATAAATTTAGTTAAATCGAATTTATATAGATCTTTTGGTTAGCTTGGAGATCAACGAGAATAAATGAGGATAGACACAAATTCAAAAGTCCAAAGACAACCTTATCAATATACGAAGAGATATCTAAAGGATTAGGATATATATTTAGAAGATTTAGAGAGATAAGACACAATCCAAGATCAAGAGATAAACAAATATTTATCTCCAACCTTATCAGAAGATCTTTTCTTTTGAGCAAGCGATTTTTTTCATATCTCCAACTTTGTTAGAAAATCTTTTCTGTTAGGCCAGCGATTTGGTCTCATCCTCAAGTGCGCTCTTTCCTATCCATTTCTCTTATAAATACCACTATATGTAGAAGGCAAAAAGCACCACTCATGGAGAGAGTTTAGAAAAGATTTATCATTCTAGGTTTTAACTTAGGTTTTGTTTTTAGTTTAATGTAATTTTTTGTTTCTCTATAAGCTTAGATTAGAGAGAGATTTATGTTAGAAAGAGAGAGAGTGGTATTAAGAGTGAAACAATTGTAACTTTCTTTCCTTTCTTTCATCATTTCTCGATTTAAATCAAAAGCGTATTTTTCAATCTTGTTTTTTTTTTACTTTACTTGCCTCTGCAATGACTTCTAATAAATCCAAGTGAATCATATAGCCTCGAATCTGCCTTGCTCTTGCAAGTACCATTGATGGATAACCATTTCTGTCTTATTTTCTACTTGCACTTTTATTTGATAGTTTAGGTTAGAAATGGAGAATATCCTATACGTCATGCTTTGATCACCTTCAAGTCAAGGTAAATCATTACAATGGATCCAAGTAAGTAAGCACCGAAGAGGTAAGCAAGTATTTCTTTTATTCTTTCTTTCTTTATTTTTTAGGTTAGAAACACACTTCCTCTTCCTTTATTCTTCCTTTTTTTAGCTTAGTTTGGATACACATCAAGAACACCAACAACATCACCTTCTTCTTCTCCTCTTCTATTACCAGCTCTTTCTTTTCTTTTTAAGAAATATAGAAGAACTATTTAACCAGTTCTAGTAACTTAGAAAGTAAAATTGTTGGCCCAGAGGCCTTCCACTCTAGTTTTGATGATGATTAACTCATGTAGTTATAGTTTACTAATAATTTGTGATATTTAATTTTAGATATTTAACCAAGATATTAGTAGGTGATTAGCTTCACAAAGGTGTTTTGGAGCTTTCACATGGTGATTCAAGAGCCCGAGCGTCAAAATTATATCTAGCACTCGTTTGGAGTCAAGCTTGGTGGATCACGTTTGGATCGAGTCGACTTGGAGACGGCGCTCTACAAGAAGACTTTGGTACATTGTTTAGTTTATAGTTTAGATCCATTTGTTAAAGATTAGATAGTGTGATATGCTCAAGTTCACACACACACACACTTGTTTCAAGTTCATGTTTATTGGTTTTCGGTTTTTGGTTTAACCGATCTTGGTTTTCATGAATAGATAATCAAAGCAACTTTACATGGTTTTATGTATATTAGATTTGTTCTATATACATCTATGCTTCAAATATTTAAATAAACTTAGTTTGATAGTCTATTTCATGAGTTTGGAGTTTTGGTATTTTAACAAAACGTATTTTTGGATTTTAAGTCAAAAACATTGATATATATATCTTTCATGTATAATTGGATTATACCATATACTATATGCCTCAATGTTGTTTCAATATCATGTTTTTGTATTTGGATGAGTTTTGGACAAAACGATTTTTTTATTTCAAAAATCCAAGTTTTGAAAAATACAGATTTTGGTTTTTAGCAAAATTTCTAAGTCACAAAAATGGATCAAATTGTTTGAAATATGTGTTGAATTTTTTCACACATGTTTGTATATCAAAGTACTATACTGAAACTATTTTTGTGAATTTTTAGAGATTTTATGAGATTTATTTGATAATTAAAAACCTAGTTTTCAAATCTTATAACCAGATTTGCCAGGCTCTGGCGGTCAACCGGACCCAGAACCGGTCGACTGACGTGCACGCAGGCCAGCCCCTTAGGCCTGTCGACCGAGCGGTCGACCAACTGAAGTCAACCCACTCTCGGGTTGGCCCAGTCGACCGGCGCGGTCAACCGGCCAGAGAGCCGTTGCTCTCTGGTTCTGGGCGCGGTCGACCGGGCGGTCGACTGGCAGGCTCAACGGTCAATTTTTTGACCGTTGGCCGGTCGACTGGAAGGTCAATTTTGACCTTTCTGCCAGCCAACGCAGATTTTGTAATGGGCTATAAATACCCCATTTGAAGTAGTGTTTTAACAAGAATTTTTAGAGCAAAAATTTTCTACTTCTCTAGTGTTTAAATAGTAAGTTTTCAAAAGAATTTTGGGTTCAAAAGATCTATCTTCATTTGTTTTAAAGTATTGGAAATTTAAAGAAAAAGAGAATATTTGGGAATTGATTTTTGATCTTTATTTCAATATCTATCTTGTGATTTTCCCAAGTATTTTTCTTTGTTGTTTTCATTTTCCAAACACTTTATTTTCTCACTTGAGCTTATCATATCTATCCTATTTATAGGATCTTTGTTTTTGTGAGAAAGATTTAGTTTGTAGTTGTGGAAACCACCAAGTTGTAAACCTTCCTACTTTGTGTTATCCCTCTTGAGTAGAGGTTGATTTTTGGAGTGGTGGCTTTGTGCCTTATCCTCTAGTGAGAGGTTGATTTGTTTGGCTAAGTGCCTAACCATCTAAGTGTAAAGGTGTTTGTTGTGGATTGTGCATTACCTCTAGTGAGAGGTTGTATTTGGTTGAGAGAGGAGTTGTGTACTCCCGGTTATTGTATTGCCCCAAATCCTCAGTGGAGGTTCCCTGTGTAGGAGTCATGTGTGGACAAGTTAGTGGAATACTTCTGTGTGAAGGCGGGGACGTAGAGCTGTGTGCTCAAACCTCGAAACATATCTGTGTGTTTGCTATTAATCCACTTTCTTTAACTCTCTCTTTTATATTATGC
This sequence comes from Agave tequilana, assembly GCA_038442645.1. Taxonomy (NCBI): domain Eukaryota; kingdom Viridiplantae; phylum Streptophyta; class Magnoliopsida; order Asparagales; family Asparagaceae; genus Agave; species Agave tequilana. The sequence continues at coordinate 117,725 of JAVJIF010014755.1, forward strand.
CTTGCATCATTTCATATTGCTTATTCATATATATATGGTTGGCCTGTTTGTGTGTGCCTCACTTGTGTTTAATCACGAAAGCTTCAGATAGCACCTCAACTCTTATTCAGAGGAATCAAGAGGAGTTAGTCCAGAGTCCTTCACCTGGAATTCGGATACACTCATTGGTTTCATTAAGTGTGTTGCAATTTTAGTTTTTAAATTCTGCATTATTGTTCATTAGATTAGCCGTACACCTATTCACCCCCTCTAGGTGTACTTACAATTGGTATCAGAGCCTACGCTCCTGATATTAGGTTTAACCACCTAGAAGTGTGATCTTGGTTTGCTAATCTATATTTGCATTTGTACACATATAGTTTGTACTCATGGATAGCCCTCCCATGTTTGATATCTCTAGACTTGATATATGAAGGTTTATGATGAGTTGTCATTTAAAAGCCCTAGGATATAAAGTTTACCTTGCCATTACCAAGGAATCCTACCTTAGTGATAGCAAGCATATAGAGGCCAATGCATAAGCCCTTAAGGCGCTTAGAGCATCCCTTGATAAAAATATTTACATGTGTTTTTCTCACTATGATTCCGCTTTTACAGTGTGAAACATTTTGACATCTCCCGAGCTACCAACGCTTATCAATAAGAAGAGGAGATCTAGTCGAGATGAGTCCGACGAACGTTGCTTCATGGTCCAAGGGAATGACTCCCTTGAGGTACACTCGGATACTCAACTAGATATTAGTACTAGTTCTCATTGCAATGAATGTATAGATGCTCAAGCCTTAAATGATGATTTGCTAAAAATTGTGAAAATTTGATTTCAAACTACAAACTTTTAAAAAAGAATAGCTTTGCTTTAAAAGAAGAAAATAAAAATTTATCTTCTAGACTTGAGATTGCTTTGCAAGAAAGGGATGAGATTTCAAGTGAACATGACTCACTTAAATCCCAACTTGATCTTTCCCTTAATGAAAACAAAATTTTGAAAACCAAAAAAATGATTGTGAAAATATTTTAAAGAAAAATGAGTCTTTATCTTCAAAAATTGATCTTTTTGTAAAAGAAAATATTTCTTTGAAAAACAAAATTGATTTGATTTCACAAGAATTGGAAGATTGTTTAAAGAAAAATGTTTCTTTGAAAAATGTTATAGATTCACATGTTTGCCATGCTAGTGTAGCTTCACATTCTAGCTCACCTATTGCATGCACCTCTTCTTCCATGATTGAGAATGATATTTGTATGCTTAAGAAGAGTGTGGATTATTTGGGCTCTACTTTGAGCCATTGTGCCATGAACCATACACGGTTAGAATCTATGTTTCGAAAGAAAAAAGTTCCACTTATGCATGCACACAAACTGCAGCATACACATGCTCCTCACGTACACACTCATAGCACAATGTATGCTCATGTGTATACATGTACACATTGTGGACGTAAGGGCCAACTTGCTAAATTTTGCTATTTAAGTTACATGATTCAATTTAGCAACTAAATTTGTTGGGTTAGGAAAGGAGCTAACTCCCATGGACTCAAAAGAGTTTGGGTACAAAGACCACGCCTATGCTATTTGATGTAGGTGTGGGCTCTCGCATGACGTGAGAGCGATGGTGCCTTGAGGTGGATGCGTTCCAAGCTTAAAGAGGACAAATTTGGATGCATCACTTTCAAGGGGAGTTTGGTGGGAGGACCACCTCGATTTGGAGATATGGAGATGTGCCTCTTCGATTTTGGTAACAATTTCTTACTCCTCATTTATTATTTACATGCCTTTCATATCATTGATTTTAGCATGTTTTGATGTTTCATGATTAGTATGTTATATGCCATGATATTTAAATTAGTGATATACGCGATTAGTATTTGAGACACTCATGCTTATATGGATTTATATTAGTGTTCTCACTTTAGTTTAACTTATGTATATCATAGATCTAATGCATGTTCATTTACATAATGATCATATGCTTCATGTTTTTGATTTCTATGCTTCATGTTTTTGATTACATGCCTAGATGTTAGTTTTCATTAAAATTTAGATATATACTTATACAACTAGTGAGCCACAAATATATATTATATGTTTGTACTTGAATGCTCATTCTACTTATTAGATGTACTAGTATAGCCTAGTTTTGATGATTCATATATTTCGACTTGTATTCTCACTTTTGTACATGTTTGTCATGTTTATGTCTATTTTGTCTAAACTATTGGTTATACATATACATCCCTGAGCCACGTGCCTTCATGCATATATTTTTGTGGACTCGTTTATATTTGGATATGTATGTATACTTTAGTTTGTACATGACATACATATACCTTTAAAGAATTATAGTTTTGATGACTTTCATGTTTTAAGGAATTTCTTATTGCGCTTGATTGCATAATGTCATGATAATGTGTCACATAACTCTTATACACTCACTTTATTTAATATTTTCTTATGATTTTATTTTCATGAGTACAATTTGTGCTATATAGATTTTGAGTGTTTGATGATCATGTGATTTTCATGTTCATGAAATACATTTGTGTTTTATTCCTTACTTGAAGGATTTCGTACTAGTTTTTTCAAAATTTTCATATAACTAGTTCGTATTCTTCATTATGATAGAGTTTTTCAAACATACAATACTTTCAAACTTATTTTTGAAAACCCTTACCCATCCAAAGGCGGTTGGTTGGGCAACCATGCCTTATATGCCTATTATTGAAAATCCATTAAAACATGTGCATGAATGGGTGGTAGGAAGTATGAGTTATACACTTGATCTTATTATAGTTTCAATTGGTATTATTGGATCTTTTCAATTGGTATCAATATTGACATTCTTTGTATACTCATATATGTTTTTATATATATATGCTTACACTTCATTAGTATCAACTTCAATTGGTATTTAATTTTTCATACATATATATATGTTTTATTTGTGCTTACTATATCTCTATATCTTTGAGCACAAATTTTGGTTATGCTAAGTTGATTTCTTAAATGACTATTATATTTCAATTGATTATTTTTAATTGGTATCTTATACAAGCTTATGCATCATTTTAATTGGTATTTCATAAAGGGGGAGAAAATTCATATTTCACCTTTCAATTAGTTTACCTTTGGTATTTCACTCCCACACTTTTTAATGGAAAATGATTGAAAAATTAATATTGATTTTAATTTGGTATCATACTCACTTAATGAAAAATATCTTTAATTAGTTTATGTTTTTCAAATTGGTATCAAAAAGTGTAAAATATTTTCTATGGGTACTAATTTTTTACAATTGGTATCAAAATTATCTATATGTTTTCATCTTTCAATAGATATCAAGATTTTGGTTTGTTTTCTCAAAATGTTTTATGTACTTTCAATTGGTACTTTAAATTGGTTTCTTCAAGATCTGTTTTCAATGCCTTATTTACTTTCAATTGGTATTCCTCAAAATTTTTAGTTTACCTATTTGTTTATTTTCAATTGATATCATGATGCACTAAATTGATAATTTTTTTAATGGTATCATGTTTGTTTTGATTTCACCCCTTGAGTATTTTTGTTTCGGACAAAAAGGGGGAGAACGTTGTTTTATTGTTTTTCTTTTACCCTTTGTTGATGATTGACAAAAAGGGGGAGAAGTATTTGAGTTTATATGCATTTTTTTATATGCATGTTTTTATATAATATAAAGAAAGTTTGTTTTATGTTTTGTTGATATTGATATCAAAAGCATTACTTAAAGAACATGTTTATTCTAAGTTTATATTTTCAATTGGTATTTAAGAACATGTTTATGAGAAGAAGAAATAATTTATTTGGTTTCAAGAGCATGTTCATTGTTTTATGCATATCTATGCATATTTATGTTTAGGATTGAATATTTTTATTGTTTATTGTTATGCATGAGTTAAGGGGGAGCTTCTTTTAAGCTTAACTTTAATCCATGCATATATAACTCCATGAGTTTTGTCATCATCAAAAATGGGGAGATTTTTGGCCATAGGCCTTCCACTCTAGTTTTGATGATGATTAACTCATGTAGTTATAGTTTACTAATAATCTTGTGATATTTAGTTTTAGATATTTAACCAAGATATTAGTAGGTGATTAGCTTCAACAAAGGTGTTTTGGAGCTTTCACATGGTGATTCAAGAGCCCGAGTGTCAAAGTTATATCTAGCACTCGTTTGGAGTTAAGCTCGGTGGATCACGTTTGGATCGAGTCGACTGGAGACGGCGCTCTACAAGAAGACTTCGGTACATTGTTTAGTTTATAGTTTAGATCCATTTGTTAAAGATTAGATAGTGTGATATGCTCAAGTTCACAACACACACACACACTTGTTTCAAGTTTCATGTTTATTGGTTTTCAGTTTAACCGATCTTGGTTTTCATGAATAGATAATCAAAACAAGTTTACATGATTTTATGTATATTAGATTGTTCTATATACATCTATGCTTCAAATATTTAAATAAACTTAGTTTGATAGTCTATTTCATGAGTTTGGAGTTTTGGTACTTTAACAAAACGTATTTTTTGATTTTAAGTCAAAAACATTGATATATATATCTTTCATGTATAATTGGATTATATCCATATACTATATGCCTCAATGTTGTTTCAATATCATGTTTTTGTATTTGGATGAGTTTTGGACAAAACGATTTTTTATTTCAAAAATCCAAGTTTTGAAAAATACGGATTTTGGTTTTTGGCAAAATTTCTAAGTCATAAAAATGGTTCAAATTGTTTGAAATATGTGTTGAATTTTTTTCACACATGTTTGTATATCAAAGTATTATACTGAAATTATTTTTGTGGACTTTAGAGATTTTATGGGATTTATTTGATAATTAAAAGCCCAGTTTTCAAATCCTATAACCAGATCTGCAGGCTCTGACGGTCGACCGGGCCGTTCGACCGGACCCAGAGTCGGTCGACCGACGTGCACAAGGACGTGCACGCAGGCCAGCCCCTTAGGTCAGTTGACCGAGCGGTTGACCGACTGAAGTCAACCCACTCTCAGGTTGGCCCGGTCGACCGGCCGGTCAACCGGCCAGAGAGCCGTTGCTCTCTAGTTCTGGGCGCGGTCGACCGGGCGATCGACTGGCAGGATCAACGGTCAATTTTTTGATCGTTGACCGGTCGACTGAAAGGTCAATTTTGACCTTTCAGCCAGCCAACGGGCAGATTTTGTAATGGGCTATAAATACCCCATTTGAAGTAGTGTTTTAACAAGAATTTTTAGAGCAAAAATTTCCTGCTTCTCTAGTGTTTAAACAGTAAGTTTTCAAAGAGTTTGGGTTCAAAAGATCTATCTTCATTGTTTTAAAGTGTTGAAAAATTAAAGAAAAAAAGAGTATTTGGGAATTGGTTTTTGATCTTTATTTCAATGTTTATCTGGTGATTTTCCCAAGTGTTTTTCTTTGTTGTTTTCATTTTTCAAACACTTTATTTTCTCACTTGAGCTTATCATATCTATCCTATCTATAGGATCTTTTTTTTGTGAGAAAGATTTAGTTTGTGGTTGTGGAAACCACCAAGTTGTAAACCCTCCTACTTTGTGTTATCCCTCTTGTGTAGAGGTTGATTTTTGGAGTGGTGGCTTTGTGCCCTATCCCTCTAGTGAGAGGTTGGTTTGTTTGGCTAAGTGCCTAACCCTCTAAGTGTAGAGTGTTTGTTGTGGATTGTGACTTGCCTCTAGTGAGAGGTTGTATTTGTTTAAGAGAGGAGTTGTGTACTCCCGGTTATTGTATTGCCCCAAACCTCAGTGGAGGTTCCTGTGGGAGTCCTGTGTGGACGAGTTAGTGGAAATCCTTCTGTATGAAGGCGGGGACGTAGAACTGTGTGCTCGAACCTTGAACATATCCGTGTGTTTGTGATTGATCCACTTTCTCTAACTATCTCTCTTTTATATTGTACCTTGCATCATTTCATATTGCTCATTCATATATTATATGCTTGGCTTATTTGTGTGCCTCACTTGTGTTTAACCATGAGAGCTTCATATAGCACCTCAACTCTTATTCAGAGGAATCAAGAGGAGTTAGTCTAGAGCCCTTCACCAGGAATTCGGCTACACTCGTTGGTTACATTAAGTGTATTGCGATTTTAGTTTTAAATTTCGTATTATTGCTCATTAGATTAGCCGTACACCTATTCACCCCCCTCTAGGTGTACTTACAAAACTTACCTAAATGCTTCTATTGCAGTCCTTCCTTGTGAATCACAATCCACATAGCCACTTGCTACAGCGATAGCATTGACCAACCTAGTACTCTTAATCTTCATTTCTAAACTTCACATTTTCTGTGCAGTTCAGATTCAATCACTCCACAACACCATCTCCACCACTTCCAACTCCACCACCGTCACAACCACCAACCACCCCCTTCATCACCCCCCTTACCTCCTCCCCTCCTTTCCCTGCTTGGTTGGCCCCCTCCTTGAACCACGCTCCATCCTGAGCCTCCCTATAGATGAACACACTTTCCCTCTCTCCTTTCTTTCTTTCTCCTCTCTCTACTTTCTCTCTCCTCTCTCCACTCTCTCTTTCTTGAACGCACGTGTATGTTTAACTCCTTCAAATTCTTAGATCGTGCGTCATGTTCCAATTTTTGGTGAGTGCTCTTCCTCGTCTCGGCGTGTGTGCTTTTCCTCGTCTCGGCGTGTATTTGTGTATTTTGGGAATTGTTGTAATTGTTGTGAAATATTATATATTGTGTGGTGAATGCTTGTAATAGTGTAGTCGATCACTTGTATTTGTGTGTACTACTTTGTAACTCTAGATTATTATGGATTGGCTGAACCTTCGTGGTCGTTAGCCTTTGGGCTCAACCTCCAGCCTATTCTCCTAACTTTCAGGTTCTTACTGGCTCTATCGGGAGACAAGCTTAGCTGTCAGTGCTTTGCGCTAGATTTCACAAGCATAGCTTTATCGCGTGCAATAGGAAAGCATTCATATGCTTACTTTGCTGCACGCGTTTAGCTTTGCCGCACGCGTTTAGCTTCGCCGCACGCGTGACTTCGCCGCGCACATTAGCTACAATGTTCATATGCTTGCTTTGTTTTGAGCGTCTTACTTCGCCGCGACCGTTGCTTCATCGTAAGCATTAGCAATGCGTGCATACGCTTCCTTTAACATGAGCGTTAGCCTTGCTAAGCCGTTAGCATCTAGAGTTGCATGCTAGCTCCGCCAGGATTCAAGCTTCGCTATGTGCCAGGCGTGATGCTGACACGACCTAACTTTTCTCCAGCTTGACCAGCCCCGCCTGGATAATTAATAGTGTAATCATTACTCTTGTTATCATGATTGTGAAGAGTTTGAAATCTTTACGTGTACTATTTTCTTGTACCTATACTGCTTTCCAGTATCTGTACTATTTTCCTGTATCATGTTATTCGACCAGTTTATCACATGCCATGTTAATATCCTAACTCATAATTATGACATTATTTAAAATCAAATCATGTTATATTCCAAGTAATCTATTTACTCATGAACCCCTTTTACTCCTGTACTATGTATATTTCTCTTGTTATAATATATTCCTGTTAATTCCCGTAAATTGATTATTATGATATAATCTGTAATGAAAAGACAACTTACACTGGGTCGGGAGAAATGATGGACATCAATATGTGTTCCTGTTTACAATGGTAAAATGTTATGTAACTAAAATCTTCAGTTCTATCTAAGGGCCTCCTGGTGTTCCGTGGGGTGTGCTGACACCCCTACTTATTATATATTTATACTTACTGTCAAGGCATACAAATAAGACCCTTCCCTCCATTATGCCTCGCAGCATGCTCCGATCAGCACTAGAACACCCTGACCCATTGTCCTGGGTATGCACAAGACCTATTGTAAATATAGTTCGTGATTTCCCCATCAGTTTTCAATAACTAATCTCAACTTACTTATATGTGGATGAATGTGTGTTGGGACGCCAAGACACATATCTAGACATACGAGACAGATGAGTAGTGATAATAAAATAATAATATGTCTGCATTTATCAGGTTTTTATGTTGTTTTTCATATTCCGCTATTTATTGTGCTTTATTGCATGCCAGTGTAACTATGTTCATGACACGTTTCTCGATGCATGTGTTTTTTTATGCACTTTTTCGGTACAGTGTGCTTGCATGTGCATGCCATTTGGCTTCATTTTACTATTCGTTGGGTAGCTTTCTGACTTTCTTGGACATGCATGTTCAGATCTTGGAGCTTGAGCTTGAGCTGAAGTGGATCCTTCTGCCTAGGATCAAGTTTTTCTGTGGAGCATGCAGACCAGCTATAGCACTTTTCTTTCTTTTCCCCTGACTGGTTCGCGGGATTTCTCTTAAAATTAGTGAGCATATTTTATGTTGTCCATACATGTATATCTTACTTTTTCGCTTCCGAGTGATTAATATACTTATAATATTATATCACACTCTGTGAAAACTTTGTAATTGTACTATTTTTGTTAGAATATATAATATCACGTACTTCGTACTCTGATTCTTTCCTATACTGATGCTTAGCATAGACGTCGCAGTAGCGTCCCCGTACTCGGTGGGGCGGGATGTTACAAGCTCCTCTACAAGAATCCATTTGAGCATCAATGACCATGGCTTTCCACTGCGTTTTTTCTAGTCTTGATCTTAGTTTTTTTTTTTTGATTTATGTGAGAGTTATCTGTTGCTACTCTAATTTATTTATACTCTAATAATGATATCTTGATGGCCCTTTGGAATTTGGATATTTTGTTTCATTTTGTTGGACCACTTGTTGGTCATTTGATCTATCTAAAATTCGATTAATTGTTTTCTTATCAAAAATGTATATGGTTATATATTATTATTGTTGTGTAAGGTTTATGTGTACATATTAGTTGAGATTAGCACTCTATATGGACTAGTTCACCCCCTATGAATGTATCGCTAGCCTTCGTCATATGTCATTTTCACGTATTTTGAGAAGCGGGACATAACAAAGGAGCATTACACGTTATGAATGATGGAGCTGCGTAATAGTGGTGGAGATCTCTATGGACGATGTTTGGAGCCTTTGGACTTAGAGTTGAAACTTTTGGAATGAAAAATCTCAGGACAGTAAAGACCTCAGAGTGGTGGAGTGTGCGCGCTGGACTGAGGGCGGTCTTCGGTATGGAGAGTTGCTGAAGGAGGGAAAGATCTTCAGGAGGGAGGAATGTGATCTCCGCAAGGTTGGATGTAACGGAGGGCTCCGTGGTGGACTCTGAGAGTTGTGAGATCAGGGAGAAGCACTCGGTAACTTAGAAGCGTGTCACCATTTTTAATACGAGTCAAATTTTGACTACTACAACTTTAAATGTTACACACACTCGCGAACAAAAACAAATAAGCACGTAATGAAATGACTTAGAACAAATATAGAAGATGGATAATTCATGCACATAAAGTTTTCATCCTCAACAGTACACGGAAGTAAAAGTAATATTCCTTAAACAATATTTATGTATAACAAAGAAAAAGAAATGGACGCCACACGAACCCGGAAAAAGCTAAAATAGCTATTTATAATGGAAACGGGGCTTGCATGGTCAGATCTGGATGTTGCATAACACATCGAACCACGCGCGGCGTCCACCACCAACCGCAAAAGCTCGAAGAAAGGTGAAAACACGAATTTTTTTTTTGTCTACCATTTATAAAGCTAATCATGATTATGCTCTAAATTTTAACTTGTCTGAATCTTTTATGTCTCGACATCACTTAAATTTATAAATGTTCATATTACATGCACGTGCATTTGCACGTGGAGAATAACTAGTCATTTATAATGCTGGTCTGAACTCGGGTTGGGTCCATCTTGATATTTTTTAAACCCATGTGTTTAAACTAGTTTTGTCATATCTGTAAGTATCTTCCAATTTTATCGTGTCAGATGATCCACATGAAGGACCCACTATGAGTTCATAGAATCCACATGTGATTCAAACCAACTGGACTCAGCTTTCCGATAATCCAGATCCAATATTTTTCCCAATTTTATTTAAAATAAAATACAAACCAAAATATTTTCTTGCTTAAACATTTTGTTCTGCTTTTATATTTTAATTAAAAATATTAGACATATTTGAAGACAACCAAATAATCTTTTATAAATCATAATCACAAAGTAAAAAAAAATTAGAATAAACTAAGTTAAATAACTTTAAAAGCACTTATTCGGGTTATCAAATTATCAGGTTTGGATCCTTAAGAAATACATACCTAGATCCATTAAGAAAATCGGATAGGATCCCAATTAGCTATCAGATTCACTTTTAATTTTGAAAATCCAAACCCATAAAGATCGGCTCGGAATTGGATCAGTTGTCAGGTTATGGGCCCTATTGCTACCCAGATCTCCATAGTCATTTAAATATGGGTCTGGGCCCATCGGATCTTTTCTTGTCGGGTTAGAATAACTGGGACCACATGAACCGCTAACTCGTAATAGAATCAGTATTCAAATCGACCTCGGGTTAGGAGCGGATATTGCCACCTTAAAAGATGAGGAAGGCACGGCACCCCCAAATTGATAAAGGCGCCCTAAAAAAATTCAAAAATTGCAAAATGCCCCTTCTTCTCTTCCTCCTCTCCCTTCCATGTCGGCGACCACGGCCTCCCCTCGTCGGCTTCCTCCCAGGCCTCCCCCTCTCCTCCCCCTCATCAGCGAACCCCTCCTCCTCTCCCCCCCGGCCTCCCCCCATCCCCGCTAGTTGAATCGGCGAACCCCCCCGGCATTCCCCCCGATCTCCCCTCCTCCGCACGCCTCCCCCTCCCCAAAATGTTCTGCCAGATCCGCCGAAAGGTCACACCTGTTCGGCGGATTACGACCGACATCTAGGGAGAGGGGAGGCCGGGGAGGTCAGGGGAGGGGGAGGTCGGGGAGGCCGGGGAGGTCAGGGGGAGGGGAGGCGGGGAGGTCAGGGGAGGCCGGGGGGGAGCGGGAGGAGGGGGAGGTCGGGGGGAGGCCTGGGAGGTCGGGCGAGGGGGGAGGCTGGGGAAAGTCAGGAAGGGGAAGGCCCGGGGAGGTCAGGGGGGAGGAGGAAGGTAGGAGGCCGCGGAGGTTAGGGGAGGGGGAGGCCAAGGACGGGGAGAATTGGGGGAGGCGGGTCGAGGAGGTCGTCGAAGAAGAATGAGGAGGGAGATCAGAGGAAGGAGAAGGAAGAAGTAAGGAACGAAGGAGGAATAAGAAGGGCATTTTGAATATTTCTCTGAGGGTAAAAAATGTTAAAAATATAGCAAAGTTGTAAATATTTTGGAGTGCCTTTATCATTGTTGGGGTGGCAATGTCGGAGAGTGGATATTGCCACCCAAAACAATGATGAAGGCAACCGCATGATTAAGACACCCACCATAGGTGTTAAAGGCACCCATTAAAATTTAAAAAATTCCCAAATTATCTTCCTCCTTGTAACGCCCCGATCCGGCGGGTACGGAGACGCACTGCGACGTATATACGCAGGTCAGAAGTACCCTCACGTATATACGCTAAGTATCAGTACAAACAAGAATCAGAGTACGGAAGCACGTGGCAATATACATTCCAACATAAGGATTACAAAGTTATAACAGAGTGTGATATATTGGTACATGTACATTATATCACAGCCGGGTACAAAAGTGAAATTTACAATTTGTACAGCAAAAGGTGCTCACGGGCTGAGAAGAAGATCCCCGAGTTAGCAGGAAGGTTCAAGAACAGAAGGAGCTAGGACAAGTCAGCCTGCTCCGAGAAATAAGCTTGATCTTCAGTGGAGGGCTCCGCTTCAATCCAAGCTTCAGAACCTGAACATGCAAGTCCAGGGGAGTCAGAAACTCCCTAACAAATAGACAGGTGAATGCCAAGTATCGTGTAGAGATAGGTATATGTGTGTTGGTATGATCAAAACAATATTAAGCATCAAGAACTGTGTCGAGTGCACATATTCAGTAAACATGAAATTGAGGCATAAAATGAAAGTGATAAGGTTGAATGAATCTATTGCTGCCATTTTCAATATTTATACTTATTACTCATTCTACCCATATGTCTAGATATGTGTAATAGCGTCTCAGCACACATACATCCACATATGAGTAAATCGAGGCTGTTATTGGAAACCAACGGGGGTATCAACGAACAATGTTTACAGTGGGTCCCGTGCATGCCCGGGACCACGGTCCAGGACGTTCCGTTACTGGTGCTCGGAACCAGCCGCAAGGCGTACAGGAGGGTCTTATAGAATGCCCTTATCAAGATAGTATCAAGAAGGAGGGAGCCAGCACTCCCCTCGGTCGCCTGGAGGCCCACAGGTCAGACAGGAAATTTTAGTTGCACAACATACCTAGTGCCACTATAAATACGAACATATATTGATAGCCGTAAGTTTCCCCCGACCCGATTCAAGTGGTTTCTTTTTATGATTTATTATGTAATTATCAATTTACGGGAAGCAAATGCATGACAAGATTAGGAGTTCAAGAGTATATTAGTATTATAATTTCAAGTCACAGGATTCCCGTAAATATGATAATCGTAAGCCAAGTATCAATACGCCATAACGAGGCGAGCATCAAGTAGTAGCATGATACATGCAAGTGTGTCAGGAAAATAATATAATATTAGTCAGCATGACGTAATAGGAAAATCCGAAGGAAAGTGAGATCACTCGCCTAAAACTTCAAGAAATACCGGGAAATCCCAAGCTCCGGAATCTAAGTAACCAACGCGTTCAATAACCAATACTATATAAAAAGGAGGAGGGGAAGGATGAATCAGAAAAGTGAGAATGAGACGCAGGGGTCGCAGACGCGGGATTCGCGTCGCGTAAAGGTCATAAACGCGGGGTTCGAGAACCGCATTCTAGCAAGAACACAAGGAGAACGCAGACGCGAGCACGTGCTCCGCGTCGCGTTAATATAAGAATGCGAAGATCGCGTTAAAGAGGGTATTTGGACGCGAGGTGAGCTCCGCGTCTAGTAATAAAACATGAGAGAAAGAGAGAGACAGGGAGATGAGAGAGACGCAGTAAAGGAGGGGATAGAGACGCAGTGATGGAAGAGGGAGAGACGCAGGTTTAGGGGAAAATTAGAAAAGAAAAGAAAAAGGAAGGAAAGGAAAGAAGAAAGAAAGAAAGAAAAGCAAAGAAAGAAAGAAAGAAGAGAAGGGGGAGGTAGGCCGACCGTGGCTTGACCGGTGGTCGCCGGCGGCGACCGGAGTTGGCCGGAGTTGGCCGGAGATGGGCGGCCAAAGCCCCAAAAGAGAAGATAGTTGATGGTGCAAGTGTAGTTCAAATGATAAAAATGGAGTTTTGAAAATGGAGTTTCGGAGGACGAAGCTAGACCTCGTTAGAAAGAGTATTCCGAGGAGAGAAAGATGGCGTGGTTCGTGGTGGCCAAGGTGGTGTAGGTAGTGGTGGGGAAGGTGGTGAAGTTTGGTGGTGGAAGTGGGTTTCCTTAGAGTTTCTTGGTGGAAAAGAGGAAGAAGAAGGTGGTGTGGGGTGTTGTTGTTGTTGGAAATGGAGGAGGAGATGGAGGAAAGAAGGAAGGAGGAGTTGGTGGTGAAGGAGGTGAATTGGGTGGCCAAAAACACAGCCAAGGAGATTGTTTTTGCTGCCATTTGCTGCTGTTCTTGGCCTGCTGTTGGCTGGAAATGGAGAAGAAAGAAGGGAGATATGAAAGAGAGAGAAAAGGGGAGTGGGTATATATAAGGTAAAGTTCAAGATTATTACAAGGTTCCATTCCCACAATTGAGACTTGCGTCTCTTGTAAAAAGATCCGCGTCCAATGAAAATCAAATCAGCATCTGGCAATTTCCTAGACGCGGGAACAAAACTCGCGTCTAGGGAAAAATGCAAAGTGTGTTTTAATGAAAAAGACAAAAAGGCATGGTGATTTGATCTGGATTGATTTCTTTTGGAGGACGTAACATTAAATGCGGGATGGAGAGAGTCTCTGCATTAAATGTCGAACCCAAATTTGGTGATCTCGCGTCAGGTAAGGAGAGAGAAAAAGTAAAATATCCGGATAGAATTCAGGTATCTGGGAAAACCCGAAACTCAGGAAAAGCCCGAAAAATGAAGTACCTTGAAAAGCTTCCCAAAAATTTTCAAAATAATAAATATTATTTAAAGATTTTTGGTGAAATCGATTTTCAGAAATTCAATCTCATTTTCAAGATAAAAATCCTGAAGTCATCGTTGACACCGGTCTATACCGGGTCGGCCGGATTTTGATAAAATCTGAAAAATCTCAGAAAATGCCTGAAAGAGAAACTATAATTTTAAGAAGAAATATGAAAGTGGAATCTAGAAATTTGATTCCAATTGTAAACTAAAATTCTGGAATCAACCAGTGATACTAGCCGACACCAAAATCCAGAGGAATTTTGATAAATTCTAAAAATTCTCCAAAAATTTATTTAGATAGAAAATATGATTTTAAGAAATAATGTTAAAGCCGTTTCTAGATTTTCAACTCCGTTTGTAAATTAAAAATCTGAAAGTCGGTCAGCGACACTGGTTGACACCGGTTTTAAAGATTTACAATTTAATTCCAAAAATTTCAAGAAAATCATGAAAAATCTAGAATATTAAAATATAATATTTGAAACTGAAATCGATCAAATCTGAATACCAAAAAGGTTAAATCATGCAGTACTGCTATATGAGTAAGAATTTAATAACAGAAAATAATAAAAAAATACGCTCCAAAAATCAGGACACATAGCTGTTTACGTATTCTGAGGATGGGGAGTTACACTCCTCCTTCTCTTTCCCCCTCTCCTCTTCTTCTTCTCCCCCCCGCCTGTGACCCCCGTCGGCCTCCCAACTGATGACCCCCTCCTCCTCGCCGGCCTCCTCCTCCCCACCTCTGATCTCTCCCTCTTCCCTTCCTCTCTCTTCAGTGAACCTCCTCCCCCTCTCATCCCCGACCCCCTCCGCCTCCAGCGAACCCCCACCCACTCCCTCCCTCTCTCCGCTCCCCTCACCTGCCTACACCCTCACCCCTCCTCCCCCCCGCCCCCTTCTCCCCTCCCCGCTGCCCTCCTCCCCTCAGACCTCCCCGCCTCCCTCCGGCCTCTTCCCCTCTGCCTTCCCCCTTCAACCCCCTCCTTGTCGGCACTCACCCACCCCCCAACCTTCCTGGCCTTCTCCCCCTCCCCTTCCCCCGCTCGTCCCCCACGGCCTCCTCCCTCCTCCCCTCTACCACACGCCCTTCTGTTTGGCCGGAGTTAGCCTAACAAGGGTAGGGGAGGGGAGAGCATGGGAGAGGAAGGCGAGGGAGGGGGAGGAGGTTGGGGGGAGGAGGAGGGAAGGTCAGGGGGAGGGGAGCGCCGACGAGAAGGGAGAGGCTCAGGGGGAGGGAGTTCCCCAGAGGAAGGGAGGGGAGAGATTGAGGGTGGAGTGTAACGCCCTAATCTCGAGGGTACGGAGATGTTACTGCGATGTATATACGTAAGTCAAAATGCCCTCACATGTATATGCTAAGCATCAGTACAGGCAAGAATCAGAGTATGAAAGTACGTGGTGCATTATACATTCCAACATAAGAGTATAATTACAAAGTTATCACAAGATGTGATACAATATTACAAGAATATTACATCACCAATAGGCACAAATGCGAGAACATAAAGAGATATACAAATATGATCAGTACAAAATATACTTACAAATGATGAAAGAAAAAACTTGAGAAGGGAGCAGGGGCCAGGAAGGATATGGCTCAGGACGGTCAATTGCTGATCCAAGATGCTACCGCTGCACAACTCTGATCACCAGAAAGTCCACCATGGTCTAAGCTCCAAGATCTGAACATGCAGGTCCAGGGAAGTCAAAACTCCCCAACGAGTAGTGTGGTGAATGCCAAATGACGTGCAGGGACAAGCACACGTGTATCGATAAATCCGATTACAAGAGCATACATTAAAAACCAGTTCATAAGCATAGGCATACATAAGCAGGTAAGAAGGTAGCAAGTAAAGTAAATATGATAAAAATAGTTATATAAGTATAAATTACCAATCCGTGAGGTTAATACATCAAAGGAATAATCCAAACAAGGAAACCCCCATATATATCATATATACCTCACGTCACTGTATCCTGAGTTCATGTAACCTGAAATTACTCTAAACTATGAAAACATCATAAAAACTGATAAAAAAACTGTTAAAATCGATAACACCGAATACAGGCAAAGCCAGCTATATAAGCTCAGATTATGACTTCATGAGACCAGTACGTTGAAGGAATAACCCAAACAAGGAAACCCTCATCTATATACCTTATGCCCCATGTTACCGTTATCCGAGTGTATATAACCCGAATTGTAAAACCGCACAATGAATTATTAATTTGCACTTTGTTATTATTATTACTCATCCTACCCATATATCTAGGTATGTGCCCTAGCGTCCCAATGCATATACATCCATATATGAGTAAGTGAGGTTGTTATTGGAAACTGATGATGAGATCAATAGGCTATGTTTATGTCACGCCCCACTTCCCAAAATACACTAGAGCGGAGACGCGACACGAGTCGGCGATGCATATACGCAAGAAAAATACCTTACATATACGCGCTAAGCCTTAAAAGTAACCCGAAACAAGCTATAAATCCAACGATAATGAATCATGATTGCTGGAATATCACATATAAGCATCCACGCATGATATCATATAAATAAAGACTGGAATAACAACTGAATCTGATATAACGAGAATCAGGAAGTAATATAAAGGCAAGAAAGACGAGAATACCGGAATCGAATAGGGAGAAGCTCCAGCTCTTCGCGAAGCGTATGGTCTCAACGAACACCTGAACAATAGAAACAAAGCGTCCAATATCTGGACGTGCAAATTCAGGGTCGTCAGAACGCGACTTGTGAATGTGTGTGTAAAGAGGAGAGCTCGTACATATAAACAATGTGCACAAAATAATAACAAGAATAACTGCAGATATAGGATAACTAAATAACATGATAAGCAGACAACTGAAGGATAACCGAAAACAACATGAATGAAGATATAAGGCAACTATTACAACTGTAAACTAATAGTTGATGTTTGAATGTATAACCTAGCATATGTCACTAGTCTGATTGGTTATTATTAACCTAAATAATATAGTACTTAGCTGTATCCCATACCACAGCCGTTTTTCCACATATTAAATAAAGTTGTCATTATTGTAACTGCCTGCCAATGTAGTGCATGTATTTTTGAAGGGTACCGTGCATGCCCGGTACCACGGTCTAACACCCCTGGCGCTGAATCAGGACAAGCCGCAAGGCTCTAATAACTGAAGACCACAGCCCCACACGAAAAGACAACTAGTGTGGCTCCGTAATCCGGGTATAGCCCTGACAACTGAATAGGTAGCCAGTACTACCTTGGTTCCCCATGGTTGGAACCCACAACTCGGTACCAAAAGAAGTCCTTCCAAAATAAACGACGCATCATCTGGCAATTACCCCTGTTTCCCGGGTTATTGTGTCTTTTATTAATAAGCAATCAACGTGAGTTATTATGTAATAGTAACTGATATCTCCAACTAGTGATGTCAATAATAGCTGATAATCTGACAACAGACAACTGATATCTGACAACTGAGTAGCTGACAACTAATATCTGACATCTGAAATAGGATACTAGAGATATAGTCACTAACACAATAATGTCACTAACAACTGGTAACTGATACAGATATCTACCAACTCTTATAAACTCTAAACACGTCATATGATCACCAACAAATAATTTCACCAACTGATAAAGTGATGACTGCTATCTGATAACTCTGAACTATAAGATCACTGATATCGAATAGATCACTATCAC